>JAKCPB010002127.1:0-110014 GCA_021442155.1 Cymbidium sinense | reverse complement strand
CATTGAATATGAATTTGTTCTCTTATTTTAAAAAAAACCTTAACTTAAACCCTAAATTAAAATAACCCTAAAACTCCTAAACCCTAAACCATAAACCTTAAAAACCCTAAGCAATAAACCCTAAACCTGAACCCTAAACCCTAAAACCATAAACCCTAAACCCTAAAACCTACAATCCTAAACCCTAAACCCTAAACCCCAAACCCTAAACTAACCATAAACCCTAAACTCTAAACTAACCCAAAACCCTAAACCCTAAACTAAGAATAAAGATGTCATTAAGAGTAGATCTAAAGAATGACCTAATCCTAACATAGTTATGGTAGCTAATGAAAATTTCTTTAAAGGCTTTCACTTGACTATTAGATTTGATTACCTTAAACCCTAACCCTAAATCATATTATATAACGATATATTATAGTATAATGTGTCATCATATATTTGAGCATGTAATGATGTGTTTTTGGATGTTATATAATGTTTTGAAATGTTTTAGTATATTATGGTTTTGTGCCCTATAGCCTATATTAATATAAATGATTAAAATATTGATTTAATAAATCAAAAGATGAAATTTGTTAAATTTGAACTGGGAATTAGGTTATAGTACCAAATGTGTGCTATGCCACCTGTAGCCTAAAAAGTAAGATTTTATGTTCAAAATAAATATTATATGTTGTAGCATAGTATAGCATCATATATCATAATATATTATTCTATGCATTTTAAATTTTTTAGTATTTTACAATCAGTCAAGCTTGCACTAGCATTATATATAAAAAATGTTGATTTAGACTTTAAAATGGTGGAATTTGGCCAAATTCATAATAGAGCATGGCATCATAATATATTATTTCAATTTAAAATATGTAAGTGATACGACTAAAATATATAGTTTTAATTATTTAGACTAATTTATGATATTTTTAGCTTAAATAATTCCTTATGATGTGATATGGGATATAATATAATATATTATGTTATAGTGTATTATAATATAGGATGCCATAACATAGTGTAGAATCAAGCATTATAGCATACTATTGTGTATTACTACTTATTGCTTAGCATATTTTAGTTTGTTATAGTATGATGTAGTAGAGTTTGTATTGGTATAATTCATAAAAATACTAATTTATAGGCTGGAATGATGGGATTTGGCCAAATTTAAGGTAAGCTTTAGGGAACTTCATTGGGGGTGTGCTATGGTGTGTCATTTAATCAGAAGAATGTAATTTTCCATAAAAAATGAATGTTCATTTTGCAACCAAATTTTATAATTTTTTTTCTAAAAGTGATTCATTTTAAGGTGTAATGTAAGATAATATTTTATATAAAAGCATATTAAAATATAATGTACATAAAAATATAATTTCACATATATATATATGAATGTCATGGTGTGTTACTAAATGTTATTGTACATTTTAGTATGTTTTACTTTCATTTTGAAACATTGGGTCAAAACTCACAAAATTGTTAATTTGAAGGTTGAGGTGGAAGAATTTGGCCAAATTCACAGCACACACTAAGAAGCAACACCAAAATTATGCTATTTTGTACCATTTCTAATAGAAACATAATAATTTTACATCCCAAATGAACATTATTCATATTTTGAGAAAATTTTATTATTTGTTCCTATTAAGTTATTCTAATAATGCGTAATATTGGACAATATATTATATTATAGCAAATTATAATATAACATCATATATTATAATATAATATAGTGTGTTAATTCACACTATAATATGTTTAGCATGATATTGTATAGTTAGTTTGAGCTTGCACCATCACAAATCATAAAATATTGATTCCAATGTTAAGATGATGTAATTTGAATGAATACATTATTAGCTTTTGATTGAAGTGTGCATAAGAGAAAAAAAATAAGATTTGATGAGAATTCCATGGCAAGGACATGGAAGGAGATCCTGGGGGATCACATGCATTGGAGATGACATGTGAGGGGTCTATGTCGGCATAGAAAAGAAAATATGCTAGGATAAGGTTTAAATTTGATTTGATCATATGATTTGTGGAAGATCATAAGAATCTATAATCCACTAGGGATTAAGATCAAATCAACTTTAATTTATTTTATTTTAATTGATGTGGAGGCATATCTACTAGATATATGAGCTAGTCTAGGGATCGAAGAACCTTCCACTAGGGAAGCAGGTTTGGGCTATCCACTGAGGATTGGGATTTGACTTTGATTTCATAGATTTGTTTAGGGATTTATCCACTGGGGATAAGAGATTGGTTGGATTTCTTTGATTTAGATTCTACTGGGGAGTTGGTTTAATTTGGCTCCATTAGGGAGGTTATTTTTGAATTTGATTTATTTGCTTGAATTATTTATATATGATTTGGGGCTCCACTAGGGAGAAGGGTGTGATTTAACTCCAGGGAAAAAAATTGGGTTTAATTTAACTGAAGTTAATCTATGGACCAAAGGTGAATGGACTAAAGGGGCTATATATGACCTACCTCGGTTTACATATCCAAAGGGATAGCCTATGGCCGGGTAGAGCAACCAACCTGGGGTTACCTTTTGGTATGCAACAACTATGCTAGGAAGAAGATGTAGCAGACTTACATCTTCCAAAGTGAGAAATAACCACTAGGGTTACCTGTTTGATGCACAACAAATTGAACCTGACCTAGGGCGACTACTAACTGAATGCCTTTGAGGACTTATGTCAAATCAAAAGTAGTCAGGATTAATTTTATCTTAATATCATGTGATTTAATATGGTTTGTTTGGTTTAGTTTTATTTTGAATTGAGGCATATCCTTGGGATGGAGCTGAGAAAATTTGATAGATTTAATTTATGGACTATGTCACGATGGACCGAGAAGGCTATCACTTCTCCTATCTCAAATTTTAAAATCCAATGGGATACCATAGGAAGCTACCAACCTAAGGGGTTTACAAAAATGGCTAAGAGAAGGCATAACATACTTACATCTTCTAGGGAACAAGAGATGACCCTTGGTAGATAACAAATTGAACCTAATTTGGGTAACTAATGTGAATGGTTAGGGTTTAGTTTGGGGTTTACATTGGTAGGTTGAAAGCTAGGGTTTAGGGTTGAGGGTTTAGGTTTGGGTTAGATGGTGGTAGGTAGGGTAGAGGGTTTAGGGTTTAAAAAAAATAATCAAGTAGTAGGTTTTAAGTTTATCAGTTTATTTAGCTTATTTTTTATTTTTTTAAGTTTATTTTATTTATTTTATTTAGTTTATTTTTTTATTTAATTTAGCTTATTTATTTAATTAAGATTTTTATTTTTTAGTTTTTTTTTTTTAAGTTTATTTTTTTTGAGTTTTTTTTTTTGGTTATTTTTAAGGTTAGTTTAGTTTTATTTATTTTTTTTAAACAGGTTTATTTTAGGTTTTATTTTAGTTTGATCATTTATCTTAGTTTATTTTATTTTATTTAGTTTTAGTTTAATAGTTTTAAAGTTTAGGTTTTATTTATTTTAGTTTAGTTTATTTTAGTTTAGGTTTAAGATTATCTTATTTTATTTTTATTTTAGGTTTAGGTTTTTTTATAATTTAGGTTTATTTTTTATTTCTTTTAGGTTTGTTTTAGTTTTTTAAGTTTAGGTTTATCTTATTTTAATTTATTTATTTTATTTTATGTTTAGCTTTTATTTTATTTAGGTTTTTTTATTAGGTTAATTTTTTAAGTTTAGTTTTAGTTTTTATTTATTTTATTATTTTATTTTTTTTTTTTTATTTTTATTTTATTTAGGTAGAATTAGTTTAGGAATTTTATTTTATTTTATTTTTATTTTAATGATTTTTTTTTTATTATTACAAAGGATTTAGTAGTTTAGGTTTTAGTTTAGGGTTAGGAAGATTAGGTTATGATATTTGATTAGGGTAATAGGGTTTAAGGTTAGTGTAATTATGATAGGGTTTGAGGTTTAGTTATTTATGGTGGGTATAAAGTTTAGCTATATATTGGGTTTAAGCTTGTGGTATTTTAGTATATAGTGGTATTATTTAAGTCCAGGTTATTTAATGTTAGTTAGGCCTGGGGTTATTTAGTAGGGTTTAGTTTAGGTTTATGGATTGGTTTTAATTTAGGTTTTTTTTATTTTTTTTAGGATTTTAAAAAAAAATAAAATTTAAAGTTTATTTAGTTTATTTTTATTTATTTTATTTTATTTATTTAGATTATTTTTATTTTATTTAGTTGTTTATATTTTAGTTATTTTATTTTTGATATTTAGTTTAGAATTTTTTTTTCTTTATTTTATCTTTATTTTATTTTTTTTTTGTTTAGGTTTAATTTTAAATTTACAGGTTTAGGTTTAGGCTTTATTTTATTATTTTAGGTTTAGGTTTTGTTTTTATTTATTTTGGTTTTAGTTTAGGTTTTATTTTATTATATTTATTTAGTTCTCAGTTTAGTTTTAGGTTAGGTTTGAGTTTTATTTATTTTAGTTTAATTTATTTTCTAGTTTAGGTTTATTTTATTTTGTTTATTTTAAGTTGGTTTTTTTTTTTAGTTGGTTTAGTTTAACTTTATTTATTTAGGACACTTAATTTTTAGGTTATATTTTTATTTAGTTTATTATTTAATTTTTTAGGTTTATTATTTTATTACATTTAGTTTATTTTAGGGTTTTATTTTAGGTTTATTTTATTTTTTTTTATTTTAGTTTAGGTTTATTTTAATTTATTTTAGTTTTATTTTTTATTATTTATTTTACAAGTTTAGGTTTATTTTGTTTAGGTTTAGATTTAGTTTAGTTTTTTATTTTATTTATTTTCATTTTATTATTTATTATTTATTTTTAAGTTTATTTCAAGTTTATGGTTTAGGTTTATTAGATTTTTAGTTTCTTTTTATTTTTTATTTTGTTTTAGTTTATTTTATTTTATTTATTTAGTTTATTTATTTTTTTATTTATTTTATTTCTTTTATTTTGGTTTATGTGTTTGTCACTTTTTTTAGTTTTAGTTTATTTTTATTTTATTTCTTGGTTTATTTTTCTTTTATTTTTTCAATTTAGGTTTTATTTATTTAATATTTAGGTTTATTTTTTAGTAGGTATTTTATATTTTGATATTTATATTTATTTATTTAGTTTAGGTATTTATTTTAATTAGTTTTGTTAGGTTATTATATTATTAGGTTTATGTTTTTTAGTAGTTTTAGGTTTATTTTCTTTATTTTGGTTATTTAGGTTATTAGGTTTAGGTTTATATATTTATTTATTTTTATTTAGGTTATATTTAATTAAGTTTTCTATTTTTATTTATTATTTTTTTAGTAGTGGGTTATTTATTTATTTTAGTTTATCTTTCATTTTTATTTTATTTTTTTTGAAGTTTAGGTAGTAGGTTTTATTTTATTTTATTTATTTTATTGGTACATTTTTTTTTTTAGGTTATTTACTAGTAGTTTAATGTGGAGGTTTTAGGTTGTATGTAGGTTAGGTAGGTTTAGTGAATTTTCTTTAAATAAAAACCAAAAGTTTAGGTTATTTAGTTTATTTTTTAATTTAAATTTGTTTATGTTTATGTTAAAGTTTAGGTATATTATAATCAGTATTATTTATTTTTTAGATTTTAGTCATTTAGATTTATTTATTTATTTTTGTATGTATTTTTTAGGTATTTTATTTATTTTTAAATTTGATTTGAAGTTTTATTTGTATTTAGGTTTTGGTTTATTAATTTAGTAGATTATTTATTTTATTATTTTTTTTTAATTCATTTTATTGGATTAGGTAGGTTTTAGAGTTTTTATATTTATTTTATTTAGTTATTTTATATTTATTAGGTATAAGTTTAAATTTTTAGGGTTTAGCATATTTTATGAGGTAGGGTAGTTGTAGTGGTCAATAAATGTGGTTTAAGATTTTTAGTAGGTTATTTAGGAGTTTAGTGTGGGGTTTTTTAGTAATTAGTGAGTTATAGGGTAGGGTTCATGGTTTAGTTATATAAGATTTTATTATCAAGTGATCATATTATAGAGTTTTTTAGTATTTGGTAATATATAGGTATTTAATATTTAGGATGATTAGTTTTAATGACCATTTAGGTTTAGATGGTAGTGGGTTTAGGTATAAAGTAAGGTAGAGATTATTTGTATGTAGTGTTAAATTTAGTTGTAAGGTTAGGGTTTAGGTAGGTAGTATATGGGTTTTAGATTTAGGGTAGGCTTAAGTGTCATTTTAGGGTAAGGAGGGTTTATCTGTAAGATAGGGTAGGATAACAATAGGTGTATTTTAGTTTTATTTTTATGATCCCAGTTATTTATATTTATTTATATTTTTGAGTTTCTTTATTTTATTTACTTAAGTTTAGATTATGTATATTTCTTGTTTTTATTTTATTTTATTTGGTTGGTTTTATTTCAAAGGTTTTGGTTAGGTTTTGTTTATGTTTAATTTAGGTTTATTTCTTTTTAATTTAGGCTTAGGTTTATTTTTGGTATTTATTTTATTTAGTTTATGGTTTAGGTTTAGTTTATTTTAGGTTTAGGTTTATTTATTTTATGTTTAATTTGTTTAGGTAAATTTTATTTTATTTATATTTAGGTTTTACTTTAGGGTTTAGGTTTATTTTTATTTATTTTAGGTTTATTTAGGTTTAGGTTTATTTTATTTTATTTTAGTGTTTTATTTTATTTAACGTTTAGTTTTGATTTTATAGGTTTATAATTTAGGTTAATTTTATTTTGTTTACTTTAGGTTTTTTATTTATTTATTAGTTCAATTTTATTTTTTTTATTTTATTTTTAGGTTTATGGTCAAGATTTTAGGTTTGTTTTGTTTATTTATTTTATTTTATTTATTTATGTTTTTATTTATTTTATTTTTAGATTTATTTATTGAGTTTGTTTTTTGGGTCATTTTATGCATAGGGTTTATATGGTTATAGGTTTAGGGTTTAGAATAGTGAGTAGGGTTTGGGTTATTTTATAGGTTTTTTGGTTTTTGGTTTGAGTTTTTTATGCTTTTACTTGGGTTTAGGGTTTAGGTTTTAGTTTAGGATTTATGTTTATGTCTATGTTTTTTAGTTGGGTTTAGGGTTTTGTTCTTTTTTAGGTTTTATTTTTAGGTTTATTTTTAGATTTAGGTTTTATTTAGTTTTTATTTTATTTTATTTTAGGTATATTTTAATTTTATTTTACCTTTAGTTTTATTTTATTTTAGTTTATAATTCTTTTATTTTATTTTTAGTTTAGTTTTGGTTTTATTTATTTTATTCTAGTTTATTTTATTAGTTTATTTTTTAGCTTTAGGTTTAGGTTTTGTTTAGGTTTTTATTTTTTAGATCTTAATCACAAACTCACTCACATCGTATGTTATAATTATCTCAAAAATTAGAGAAAGGAAAACCATCTCTTTGACTTGAGAGTAGTTTTCAAACATCTAAGACAATTTCACGTTAAAATGAACCCTCTAAAGTGTGCATTCGTTGTTGCTTCAAAGAAATTTTTGGGTTTGTTGTCTAACATCAAGGAATCAAAAATGATCCATAGAAGATCAATGCGATATTAGAAATGCCACCTCCTAAAAGCTACAACACTACATGCTTCCTCATAAGATGAACTTAATCTCTAGGATCAATCCACTACAGTATCTCTTGACATGGCCAATTATCCATGCAACTAGGGTCCATGATCCTTTGAGTTTGACAATTACCTTCGCATCTTCCATGTGGTGAAAGGACAGCATTTCTTAGTAGCACACCCACTTCTTTGACTCTCCGCAGAGATGATCTCCCAATGAACATGAACTTAGGGGATACTAGTATTCATTGTTGGGAGAGGTACTTTGATGGTGCTGCTTCCTCTCAAAGTGGAAAAGAACCACAATCTACTATTCCAGGAAATCAGGGGTAGGAATAATTCTCCTAACTCCAGACGGTGATGTGATAAGATTCTCATATAATCTATCCAATCCTTGCACCAACAACGAAGCTGAATATGAGGCTCTGATTGCAGGACTGCAGTTAGCCATTACTCTAAGCATCCAAAACATCAACATCTTTAGGGATTCTCAACTAATTATCAACCAAATCACTGGGTCTTATAAAGTTATAAAGCCCAAGCTCCGTCACTACCACAAGTACACCATGGAGTTGTTGGCCCAAATCCTAGAGGTTACCATTTATAAGATTCCTTGGTGAGAGAATGTCATAGCGTATGCTTTAGCCAAGCTTGCAAAGGAGTTGCATGTCCGGAGGATGAGTCCATATCAAGGTCCAAAATAGACAAGTCTTATCCCTTAGTGATATTGAACTCATCAAAAAGTACTCTCTTGAAGGGTAGGTTTCCAATGCCAAGAAGGAAAAGGAGTTAGATTGGAGCTAACCATTCATGGATTACCTAAATAAAGACAAACTACCTCAAGAGAAGTCATAAGCCCATTAGATGAAGTAGAGCACTTTCACCTGTGGATGGTGTCATATATTGGCGATCTTTTAATCATATGTGGTTACATTATTTAGACAAGCAAAAAGCTAGTAAGATCGTGATTGAGGTACACTCAGGATTATGTGGAGCCAACCAATCTATTCCGAAGATGAAACCCAAGCTCAAGTGACTAGGATACTACTAACCGTCGATGATCAAAGATTGCATGGATACGGCTAGGCGATGCCACCAATGTCAAATACATGGTTTTTTCCTACACTAATAACAAAATATTCTACATCCTACATTGGCCTCATGGCCATTCGAGTGTTGGGGTACTGACATAGTGTGTTTGATTGATCCTCCTTCTTCCAAGGGTCATCTTCATCTTAGCTACTAACTACTTTTCCAAATGGGCAAAGGTGATTAGAGAGGTCACAACTCAAAGATGTGCTCTAGTTTTTAAGAACCATATCATATATAGTTTTAGAGTGCCTCAATAAATTATGTCCGATAATGGTCGCATTCAAGAGCACCAGATCAACAACTTTGCCTAGACACATCATAGATTGGAGATATTCTACCATCAACTAAGGGTAAATGGCTTATAGGCCTTTAACAAAACTCTCATCCAAATACTAAAGAAGACACTCGACAACAACAAGTGATAGTGGCATGAGTAATTAATTTGAAGATTTGTGGGCCTACCGCATACATATAGAACTCCAACTCTCTTTCTTCTTAGTCTATGGGTCCTTTCTATTAGAAGTCCAACTCCCATCACTAAGGATAGTGGGTAGCAAGCTCAAATAGAGCAAAATGCTAAGTTGTGTTAGAGCTCAAAAGGTTTAGATTAGAGATGTAGGCATGCCAAAACCTCAAGTTGTACCAACCTAAAATGATTCAAACTCACAATAAGTTTGTCCATCCTTGAGCTTTTCAAGTAGAAGAGCTTATTTTAGTTCTAAGAAGACCAATTGTTGCCCATCAAAAGATGGAAGGCAAGTTTGAACCCACTTGGGAAGGCCTTTTCCATTGAGAAGGCCTACCAAAGAGGATCTTATTAGCTTATTAATCATAAGGGAGAGTGCCCAATGCTTCCAATCAATGGGCTCTATTTAGAGAAATATTATAAATCATGTTTGAAAATAATTATCATCAATGAAAATTCTATTTCAAATTCAATCTCTTCCATGTTGACAATTATCATCAATGAAAATTCTATTTTGAATTCAATCTCTTCCATGTTGAATGTATTCATGTTTGTGAATCTGCCATGATGTGTTTAGGGTAAATGTAAGGTACCTGAATGATGTCTATCCTTCATCGACACAACACAAACACAAACTACACGCAAACATATAAAACAAACACATTTCTTTTATCTTGGGCTACTCTGAGTTGAGATAACGCCAGTGACTCGGTTCTCTAGGTCGTGATGTGCTACCCCTCGCTAGTGTGTCACCCCAATGGTCTTCTTGCTTTGGAGGATGTAAGTATGCTATGCTTTCCTTCCTTACTTGGCCACTACACACTGACGAGCACCTTGTTAGTTTGGCAAGCCTTACTACATGGCTGGTAAGCTACCTCATGTTGGATTTGTTTATGAGGATGTGAGTTTGCTACATTTTCTTCTTGGATTAGCCTTCATGCACTGACTGGATCGAGTATATTTGTGGTTTAGGATAAGTCCCCTAACGGCCCCTTCCCTCCTAATTGCAAGTCAAGGTTCATCCTTCCTCGGGCTCCCCATAGTAGCAGGTTAGATAGCATCTATCCCCGATGATAGACTATCATGATCATTCCACTTGGAAAGTTGTAAGCTACACTCTTTCTTTCCAGGTTGATAGTTGCACATCGGGCACACCTTAGGTTTTTGGTTCTCATGCTAATGGATACACCACTCATGCTATGGATACACCTTAGGACATAGCACTCATGTAAGTCTGCTATGCTTTCTCCTTGAGTTGGCCACCGTACACCTATCGGCTTTCTTTTCTATGACTTAGGATAATGCCCTAGAAGCACCTCCCGGGCACTATATTGGATCATGTCCTTGATTTATTTAGACACTACCAAGGTTACTATCGGAATGGATAGTTCCCCTTTCCTAGTAACCACCCCTGTGGTTGGAGAAACTATCCTGTGGATGTACAGATTCTCCCTTGGTCTAGTAAATCTAAGATAGGTCAAAGTCGACATAGGCCCTTCTTAGTGTGGTCCCACACACACCAATAAGGTCCACACAAACATATAAATAAATATATATTCACTTGTGGATTAGGAGGACACCCCTAGTGGTACCTTTTCCCAAGTATCCTATCTTTAGGGGTCGAAAACTCCCTTAGGAATCCTACTCTTGAGTTGATATAAGTCCCCAGCAGCATTCACTCAGTAGTTGTGCCTAAGTCAAGTTCAATTTGTTGTGCTACCAACATGTCACCCCAGCGGTTGTTCCCTGCTTTAGAAGATGTAAGTCTGCTACACCTTCTTCCTAGCATAGTTGTTGCATACCAAAAGGCAACCGCTTAGGTTGGCTAGCTCTGCCCCACTACCAGTAGACTATCTCTTTAGATTTGTAAATTTGAGATAGGACAAGTTCGATATAGCCCCTTCTCTGTGGGTCCATTGCGCATCGACATGGTCCATAAATTAAATCTATCAAATTTGATCGAGCTCACATCGCTAGAGGATATGCCTTTAATACAAAATCAAATTAAACCAAACAAACCATATCAATTCACATAAAATTAAGATAAATATAATCCTGACTACCTTTGAGTTGACATAAGTCCCTAGTGGCATTCACTCAGTAGTCGCCTTAGGTTAGGTTAGATTTGTTGTGCATCTAACAAGTCACCTAGTGGTTGTTCCTTGCTTTGGAAGATGTAATTGTGCTACGCCTTCTTCCTAGCATAGTCGTTGCACACCAAAAGGAAACTCCATAGCCGTTAGACTATCACTTTGGATTTGTAAACCTAAGGTAGGTCAAGGATGATATTACCCCTTCTCAGTGGGTCCATCGCACACCAACAGGGTCCATAGAATAAATTAGATTAAATTAAACCAATTCTAATTTTCCTAGTGGAGTTAAATTAGACCCTTCTCCCTAGTGGAGCCTTAAATCATATATAAACAAGTCAAGCAAATAAATCAAATTCAAAACTAACCTTCCTAGTGGACCCAAATTAAACCAACTCCCCCAATAGAGTCTAAATCAAAGAAATCCAACCAAACTCTTATCCCTAGTGAATACATCCCCAAAAAAATCTATGAAATCAAACTCAAATCCCAATCCCCAGTGGATAGCCCGAGCCTACTTCTCTAGTGGAAGGTTCATATACCCGATCCCTAGTGGACTCGAGCCCATATCTTTAGTATATATGCCTCGACATTAATTAAAACAAAATAAATTAAAGTCGAATCGATCTTAATCACCTATGGATTATAGATTCTTATCTCCTGCAGATCTTCTTTCCATAAATCATATAATCAAATCAAATTCAAACCTTATCCTGAATAAATTTTCTTCTTATATGCCCTCGACATAGACCCCTCACATGTCATGTCCAATGTATGGGTGATCCCTTAGAGGATCTCCCTCCATGTTGTTGATGTGAAATTCTCATCAAATCTTATTTCTTCTTATGCACACCTTTAATACTTCAACCAAAAGCCTAATAATGTATTCATTCAAATTTAACATTTAATCATAATCAACATTTTATGATTTGTGATGGTGCAAGCTAAAACTAACTATACAATATCATGCTAAATATATTATAGTGTGAATTAACACACTATATTATATTATAATATATAATGTTATATTATAATTTGCAATAATATAATATATTGTCTAACATTACACCCATTAGAATCACTTAAAAGGAACAAATAATAAATTTTTCTCAAAATATGAATAATGTTCATTATGGATGTAAAATTGTTATTTTTCTATTAGAAATGGTACAAAATAGCCTAATTTTGGTGTTGCTTCTTGGTGTGTGCCATGAATTTAGCCAAATTCTTCCATCTCAACCTTCAAATTAACATTTTTGTGAGTTTTTACCCAATGTATTATAACAAAAGTAAAACATACTAAAATGTACCATAAAATTTAGTAACACAACACCACATTCATATATATGTGAAGTTATATTGATATGTACATTATATTTTAATATGCTTTCATATAATATATTATCTTACATTACACCTTAAAATGAATCACTTTAAGCAAAAAATTAATAAAATTTGGTTGAAAAATGAACATTTATTTTGGATGCAAAATTCCATTCTTTTGATTAAATGACACACCATAGCACACCCCCAATGATGTTCCCTAAAGCTTACCTTAAATTTGGTCAAATCCCACCATCTCAGCTTATAAATTAGTATTTTTATGAATTATACCAGTACAAACTCTACTACATCATACTATAACAAGCTAAAATATTCTAAACAACAAGTACTAATACACAATAGCAAGCTATAATGCTTGATGCTACACTATGTTATGGCATCCTATATTATAAAATACTATAACATATTATATTATATTATGTTGCATATCACATCAAAAGAGATAGCTTAAGATAAAAAAAAATCAAATATTAGCTTCAAATATTAAAAAAAAACTATATATTTTAGTCGTATCACTTACATATTTTAAATTCAAATAATATATTATGATGACATCCTCTACTTATTATTAATTTGGCCAAATCCCACCATTTTAAAGTCTAAATCAACATTTTTATATATAATGATAGTGTAGGCTCAACTGCATGATTGTAAAGTACTAAAAGAATTTAAAATGCATAGAACAATGTATTATGATATATGATGTTATACTATGCTACAATATATAATATTTATTTTGAACATAAAATCTTTCTTTTTAGACTATAAGTGTCATAGCACACTTTGGTACTACAACCTAATTCCCACTTCAAATTTAGCAAATTTCATCATCCAATTTATTAAACTAATATTTTATGATTATATTAATATAACTATACACAATACCATAATATACTAAAACATTTCAAAACATTTTATAACATTTAAAAAACACATCATTACATGCTCAAATATGTGATGCTACATTATACTATAATATATGTTATTACAATATAATTGAGGGTTAGGGTTTAAGGTATTCAAATCTCTAATAGTTAAGGGAAAGTCTCTTGAAGACATTTTCTTTAGCTTCCATAACAATGTTAGGATTAGCCATTCTTTAGATCAACTAATGACATCTTCATTCAAGGTTTTAGGTTTAGGGTTTGGGTTAGTTTGGAGTTTAGGGTTTACGATTAGTTTAGGGTTTATGGTTAGTTTAGGGATTAGGGTTTAACGTTTAGGGTTAGTTTAGGGATTAGGGTTTAGGCTTTAGGTTTGGGGGGTTTAGGGTTTTAGGTTTAGTTTTAGTTTAGGTGATTTGAGGTTTATGGTTTAGGGTTTAGGGTTTTAGGGTTTAGGGTTTAGAGTTTAGGTTTAGGGTTTGGGGTTTAGGGTTTAATGTTTAGGGTTTAGGGTGTTTAGTGTTTAGGGTTTAGGGTTTCGAGTTTAGGTTTTAGGTTTATGGTTTGGGGTTTAAGATTTAGGGTTTAGGGTTTAAGGTTTTTTTTAACAGGGAATAAATTAAGATTCAACATTTCTTCTTTTTAATTTCATCAACCAAGTAGCACCCCAAGTTTTCATAGAAATAAGCGATGACATAGATAAAAAATGAGCACCCATAGAGCAAATCAAAACCCTAGATAAGTAGAACCATCTCTACTATGAAGACAAGGTTCCATTACTAGCATGTCAAATCAGTCATTCTTCAGTTGCTCTAGCTCGCATCAGAACCACCCCCGTCTCTCGAGTAGTAGGATCCACCATCATATCCTGACATCTCCCTCAACCACCACCACGACTGTATCCTCCGTCGCTCCTCCCACCTCCATAACCACCACCTCCATATCCAACAATGCCTCCAGATCTCCCACCACCACTGTGATCACCATTGCCTCTACCTTCGCCTCCACCACTGCTTGGACTACTAGTTGATAGTGATGTTCTTTCCCTAAAGGTTTGGCCCATTCTTAGGGATTACTATTAGTCTAGGGTTTAGGGTTAGTTTAGGATTTTTGGATATTTTAGGATTTAGGTTTTGGGGTTTAGGGTTTAGGGTTGTAGGTTTTAGGGTTTAGGGTTTAGTGTTAGGTTTAAGACTGATTTAGGGTTTAGGTTTATTTAGGGTTTAGGTTTAGGTTTAGGGTTTGGGTTTATGGTTTTAGGGTTTAAGGTTTAGGGTTTTGGGGTTTGTGTTTAGGGTTTTGGGTTTTGGGTTTTTTTTAGGATTTAGGGTTATAGTTTTAGAGGTTTAAGGTTTAGGGTTTAGGATTTAGTTAGGGTTTTCTTTTAAATTAAGTAAACCGATAGGTTTAGGTTTATTTAGTTTGTTTAGTTTATTTTATTTATTTGAGTTTATTTTTTTTATATGTATTTAAGTTTATTTTTTTTAATTTTATTAGTTTATTTATTTTATGTTTATTTATTTTAGTTTATTTTTAGGTTTAGGTTTATTTTAAGTTGAGTTTTTTTTTAGGTTTAGGTTTTATTTTTTATTTTTAGGTTCAGGTTTAGCTTTTTATTTTATTTTTTTTGGTTATAGTTTTAGGTTTTATTTTAGGTTTCTTTAGGTTTAATTTTTTTAGTTTAGGTTTAGGTTTATTTTTTATTTTATTTTATTTTATTTTATGTTTAGGTTTAGGTTTAGTTTATTTTAGGCTTAGGTTTAAGTTTTATTTATAGTTAGTATATTTTTTTATTTAGGTTTAGGTTTATTTTAGTTTATTTATTTTATTTTTATTTTAAATTTAGTTTTTTTTAGTTTAGTTTAGGTTTTATTTTTATTTATTTTGGTTTATTTTAGTTTTATTTTTTTAGATTTTTATGTAGTTTTATTTTATTATGTAAGGTTTATTTTATTTTATTGAGGTTTATTATTTTATTTAGGTTTTATTTATTATTTTATTTTCTTAGGTTTAGGTTTAGGTTTAGGTTTTAGTTTAGGTTTTATTTTATTTTGGTTTAGGTTTTTATTTATTTTATTTTAGGTTTTATTTATTTATTATTTAGGTTTTAGCTTTTATGGTTTAGGGTTTAGTGTTTAAGGTTTAGGGTCAGTTGATGGTTTAGGGTTCAGAGTTAAGGGTTTAGTGTTTTAGGGTGTAGGGTTTAGGGTTTAGGGTTTAGGGTTTTTAGGGTTTAGGGATTAGGGTTTAGGTTTTACATCTAGGGTTCAAGTTTTAGTTTTGGGTTTTTAGTTTTTGGTTATTTTTTAATGAAGAATAAATTCAAATTCAGCATTTCTTCTTTTCAATTTCATCAACCATGTAACACACCAAGTTTTCTAAGACACAAGCGATGACATAGATAAAGAAAGAGCACGCATAAATCAAAAACCCTAGATAACTAAAACCATCTTTACTGTAAAGACAGTTCCATAAGTAGATCAATGGTCATTCTTCAATTTAGTTCCCATCAACCCCTCTCGAGTAGCGATCCCATCATATCGATCTCTCCTCCGCCACCACGAATGTAACCTACATCGATTCTCCCATGTTCATAACCACTACTGCTCCAACCACCACCTCCAAATCCACCACCACCACTATGATAACTACTGCCCCCACCTTTGCCTCCACCGCCAAATCCAGATTGAGCCTAGTTGACGATGATGTTCCTACCCTCAAAGTTTTACCCATTCTTAGGGTTTAGGGTTAATTTAGGGTTTAGGGTTTAGTTATTTAATGTATTTAGCTTTAGATTTAGTTGGGTTTAGGTTTAGGGTTTAAGGTTTAGGGTGGTTTAGGTTTTAGCTTTAGGGTTTTGGTTTAGGGGTTTAGGTTTAGTTTAGGGTTTTTAGGTTTACTGTAGTTTAGGGTTTGGTTTGGGGTGGGTTTAGGGTTGTGGTTATAGGGTTTAGGGTTTTTTTCTAAAATTTAGTAAATAAGTAGGGTTAGGTTACTTTAGTTTATTTATTATTTATTTTAGTTTATTTTATTTTTTATTTTTATTTAAGTTTATTTTTAATCTTTATTTATTTTAGTTTATTTATTTTAGGTTTATCTATTTTAGTTTAGGTTTTTTTATTTATATTTTTAGGTTTAGGTTTAGGTTTATGCTTATTTTAGTTTAGTTTTATTTTTATTTTTATTTTTTTATGTTTAGGTTTTATTTTTTTATTCTTGTTTTAGATTTTTATTTATTTATTTATTTATTTTGGTTTAATTATTAGATTTTTATTTTAGGCTTATTTTTAGGTTTTATTGTGTAGTTTAGGCTTAGGTTTATTTTTAATTTATTTTATTTTATTTAATTTAGGGTTTAAGTTTAGTTTATTTTGGGTTTAGGTTTAGGATTTATTTAATTTATTTTAGTTTATTTTAGTTTAGGTTTATGTTTTTATATTATTTATTTTATTTTATTTATTTTTTATTTTTAGGTTTTATTTTTAGTTTAAGTTATTATTTAATTTTATTTATTTTTTAATTTTATACATTTAGTTTTTATTTTATTTAGGTTTTATTTTAGGTTTATTTTATTTTTTAATACAGCTTTTATTTATTTTATTTTAGTTTAGTTTTATTTATTTATTTTATTTTACATTTAGGTTTAGTTTTTTAGGTTTTATTTTATTTTATTTAGGTTTAGGTTTTATATATATTTTGTTTTTAAGTTTTATTTGGGCTAAGTTTAAGTTTTAGGTTTTAGGTTTATAAGGTTTAGGTTTAGGGGTTTTGGATTTTAGGGTTTAGGTTTAGGGTTTTAGTGGTTTAAGATTGGGTTTATGGTTTAAGGTTTAGGGGTTTAGGGTTGGTAGATTTGTGGTTTAGGGTTAACATTTTTTTTAATATTTTAATTTTTTAAGTTTTGTTTTAAATTAAGTAAACTTTTAGGTTTATTTATTTATTTTTATTTTATTTTATTTTATTTTATTTATTTCATTTTATTTATTTAGTTTATTTATTTTAAGTTTATTTATTTAAGGATTTTTATTTTAGTTTATTTTAGGTTAGGTTTAGGTTTAGGTTTATTTTTTTAGTTTTATTTTTATTTGATATTTTAAGTTTAGTTTTATTTTATTTTAAGGTTTAGGTTTAGGTTTTATTTTATTTTTTTAGGTTGATTTAGGTGTTTTAGGTTTATTTATGTTTTTGTTTATTTTAGGTTTTTTTTGGTTTATTTAATTTATTTATTTTTAGGTTTAGTTTAGGATTATAGTTTTAGGTTTAGGTTTTCTTTATTTTAATTTAGTTTATATTTTTAGTTTAGGTTTATTATATTTTATTTTAGGTTTTAGGTTTTTTTTTTTGTTTTACTTTTATTTTAGGTTTTATTTTAAGTTTATTTTAGGTTTAGATTTTGTTTTAATTTTTATTTTATTTTATTTTAGGTTTCTTTTATTTTATTTTAGGTTTAGTTTATTTATTTAGGTCTTTTATTTTTACTTGAGTTTAGGATTTTATTTTATTTTATTTAGTTTTATTTTTATTTTTTATTTTATTTAGGTTTAGGTTTAGGTTTAGGTTTAGGTTTTAGTTTAGGTTTTATTTCATTTATTTTTTTATTTTATCAATTTAGTTTTTTCATTTATTTTATTTTAGGTCTTATTTTTTTTTAGGTTTAGCTTTTAGCTTTTTTATTTTAGGGTTTAGGTTTAGGTTTAGGTTTTTAGGTTTGTTTAGGGTTTTACATTTTAGGTTTAGTTTTAAGTTTTAATTTATTGTTTAGGGTTTGGGTTTTGGGTTTAGGGTTTAAGATTTTTTAAGAGAACAAATTCAGATTCAACATTTCTTCCTTTCAATTTTATCAACCAAGTAGCAACCTTAGTTTTTAAATACACAAACGAGAACATAGATAAAAAAATGAGCACCCATAGAGCAAATCAAAAACCCTAGATTAGTACAACCATCTCTACTATGAAGACACAGTTCCATTACCAATATATCAGAACGGTTGTTCTTTAGTTTCTTCAGTTCCCATCAGAACCACCTCTGCCTCTCGAATCCAGCTATCCACCATCATATCCCCGATCTCTTCCTCCGCCACCACCACGGATGTAACCTATGTCGTTCCTCCCGCCTCCATAACTACCACTAGTCTGACCACCACCTCCATATCCACCAGACCTCCACCACCATTGGGATAACCACCCCACCTTCGCTCCAGCTGCATCTAGATTTCATTTGATGATGTTCATGCCCTCAAGGTTTTTCCCATTCTTAGGGTTTCTTTAGTTCAAGGTTTATGGTTTGTTTATTGTTTAATTTATTTTAATTGCTTTAGTGTGTTTGGGATTTAGGATTGGTTTAGTTTAGGTTTAGTAGGTTTAGGGTTTATTAGGGTTTTAGGGTTTA
Organism: Cymbidium sinense; assembly: GCA_021442155.1. NCBI lineage: Eukaryota > Viridiplantae > Streptophyta > Magnoliopsida > Asparagales > Orchidaceae > Cymbidium > Cymbidium sinense. Next base: position 91,207 of record JAKCPB010002127.1, on the reverse strand, counting down.
GGATTTTGTTTAGGGTTTAGGGTAGGGTTTAGGTTAGGTTTAGGGTTTTAGGGTTTAGTGTTAAGCTTGAGTGGTTTAGGGTTCATGGTTTAGGTTTATTAGGGTTTTAGGTTTAGGTTTTATCTTTAGGTTTGTAGGTTAAGGGTTTAGGATTTAGGTTAGTTTTATGGTTTAGTATTTAGGTTTTTATTTTAAGATTTAGGGTTCATGGTTATTTTAGTTTTATTTAGGTTTTTTAAATTAAGTAAATAGTTTTAGTTTACTATTTATTTTTATTTATTATACATTATTTTATTTTTTATTTTATTTAGGTTTATTTTATTTTAATTTTAGTTTAGTTTTATTTTAGTTTAGATTTTTATTTTAATTTATTTTTAGGTTTAGCTTTAGATGCTTTATTTTGGTTTAGTTTATTTTATTTTTAGGTTTAGGTTTTATTTTTTATTTTAAGTTTAGGTTTAGATTTTAATTTATTTATTTTTTTTGGATTACATTTTATTTTATTTTTATTTTAGGTTTTTTTATAGTTTAGTTTTGGTTTATTTTTTTTATTTTATTTTATTTATTTAGGGTTTAAGTTTAGTTTTATTTTAGGATTTATTTATTATTTTAGTTAATGTTTATTTTAATTTGTTTATTTAGGTTTAGTTTAGGTTTTATTTATTATTTTATTTTTGGTTTATTTTTTAGGTTTATTTTTATTAGGTTATTATTTATTTTTTTATTTTATTTATAGGTTTATTTTATTTTATTTTATTTTACATTTAGTTTTTTGGTTTATTTTAAGTTTTTTATTTTAGGTTTATTTTATTTTATAGTTTAGTTTAGCATTTTATTTTATTTTATTTTTTTAGTTTTATTTTTTTATTTTATTTTGTTTTTATTTAGTTTAAGTTTAGAGTTTTTATTTTATTTTATTATTTATTTTTAGGTTTATGTTTTATATTTATTTATTTTATTTATTTAGATTTAAATTTATTTTAAGTTTATTTTGGTTTAGTTTAGGGTTATTTGTTAGTTTATGTAGGTTTATTTGGGTTTATTTTATTTTTTTTTTTTATTATTTTTATTTTTTTTAGGTTAATTTTATTTTTTTTACTTCAATTTTTTAAGTAAAGGTTTTTAGGTTTATTTATATATTTTATTTTAATTATTATTTTTATTTTAGTTTATTTTTTATTTATTAGTTTAGTTTATTTTATTTTATATTTTTATTTAGTTTATTTTTTAGGTTTAGGTTTATTTTTAGTTTATTTTTCTTTATTTATTTTTTTAAGTTTATTTTATTTATTTTAGGTTTAGGTTTATTTTTTTTATTTTAGGTTTAGTTTATTTTTTTTATTATTTTAGGTTTTATTTTTTTTTAGTTTAGTTTAGGTTTATTTATAGTTTATTTAATTTTATTTAGGGTTTAGGTTTAGGTTTAGGTTTTATTTATTTTAGTTTATTTTTTATTTTATTTTTATTTTAGATTTAGGTTTTTTAGTTTAGGTTTAGGTTTTACTTTTTATTTATTTTTTGGTTTATTTTTAAGGTTTGACTTTTATGGTTTTGAGTTTAACATTTAGTGTTTAGGGTTTATGGTTTAGGTTTAGGTTTGTGTTGGGTTTAGGGTTTTAGGGTTTGTTTAGGGTTTAGGTTTAGGTTTAGGGTTTATTTTAGGGTTTAGGGTTTAGGTTGGGTTTAGGTTTTAAATCTAGGTTTCAAGTTTTAGTTTAGAGTTTAGGGTTTATGGCTTTTTTTTAATAGAGAAAAACTTCAGATTCAAAATTTTTTCTTTTCAATTTCATCAACCAAGTAACACACCAAGTTTTCTAAGACACAAGCGATGACATAGTTAAAAGAGCACACAGAGAAAATCAAAACCTAACTAGAACATCTCAACTGTAAAAGATAATTCCATAAGCGATGATCGTTCTTTTTCTCGCCCATCAAAACCACCCAGACCTCTTGAGTAGAGGGAGCCACCGTCATATCCACGATCTCTCACTCTGCCACCACCATAACTCCATCCATCCACCTCCGCCTCACCACAAACCTCCATATCCACCAACACCTCATCCCCGACCACTGTGATAATGCCCGCCTTCACTTTTCCATATCTAGACTTTTGAATGATGATGTTCCTACCAAGGGTTCTACCCATTCTTAGGGTTTAAGTTTAGGTTTAGGTTTATTAGACTTTAGGGTTTAGGTTTATTTTAATTTATTTATTACTTTAAGTTTAAGTTTGTGGTTTAGGGTTTTAGGGGGTTTAGGGTTTAGGTTTGGGTGTGGTTTAGGGTTTTGGTTTGGGTTTTATGTTTTATACTTTTAGGGTTTAGGATTTAAGATTAAGGTTTAGGGTTTAGGGTTTAGGGTTTAGTGCTTAGGGTTTTTTAGGATTTAGGATATAAGGTTTAGGGTTTAGGTTTTAGGTATAGAGTTCAAATTTTAGTTTAAGGTTTAAGGTTTTTGGTTTTTTCTTTTAACAAAGAACAAATTCAGATTCAACATTTATTCTTTTCGATTTCATCAATCAAGTAACACACCAAGTTTTCTAAGACACAAAGAACAACATAGATTAAAAATGAGCATGCATAAAGCAAATCAATAACCCTAGATAACTAGAATTGTCTCGACTATAAAGACATAGTTCCATAAGCAACAGATCAGATCAACCGTTCTTCAATTTCTCCAATTCCCATCAGAACCACCCAAGCCTCTCGAGTAGCAGGATCCACCATCATATCTCCAATCTCTCCCTCTGCCACTTCCATAGTTGTAACCTTTGTCGCTCTTCCCATCTCCACAACCACCACTGCTCCGACCACCACATCCATATCCACCAGCACCTCTAGATCCCCCACCACCACTACGATAACCGCCACCTTCGTCGCTAGATCTAGACTGAGCCTAGTTGATGGTGATGTTCTTAAGGTCAAGGTTCTGCCTATTCTTAGGGTTTAGGTTTAGGTTTAGGTTTAAGTTTATTTTTTTAATTTATTAAATTACATTAGGTTTATGTTTAGTACTCAGGGTTTTGCATTTAGGGTTTAGGGTTAGGTTTTAGGGTCTAGGGTTTAGGGTTTAGGGTGTAGGGTTTAGGGTTGAGGGTTTAGGGTTTTAGGGTTTATATTTTTAGGGCTCAGGGTTTTGGATTAGGGTTTAGGGTTTGTGGGCTTAAGATTTGTTTTTATGGTTTAGGTTTTAGGGTAGGTTTAGATCAGGTTTAGTGTTAGTTTAGGGTTTAGATTTATTTATTTAGGTTTTAAAAAATTTAACTAGTAGGTTTAGTTTATTTAGGATATTTTATTTATTTTAGTTTATTTCTTTCTTTAATTAGGTTTATTTTTATTTTTATTTAGTTTAGTTCATTTATTTTGGTTTATATATTTGTTTAGTTTTTTTTATTTTAGTTTATTTTTTAGGTTTTGGTTTGGTTTAGGTTATTTAGTTTTGTATTTTTATTTATTTTTTTGCTTAGGTTTTATTTTTTTATTTAGGTTTAGGTTTATTTATTTTTTTAGTTTAGGTTTTATTTTAGGTTTTATTTTTTTAGTTTAGGTTTAGGTTTAGGTTTTATTATTTAGGTTTAGGTTTTATTTATTTAGTTTAGTTTATTTTAGTTAAGGTTTATTTTTCTTTATTTTATTTTATTTTTTAGTTTTTTTTAGTTTAGGTTTAGATTTTATTTTATTTATTTATTTATTTTATGTTTTAGTTTTATTTTATTTTATTTTAGTTTATTTTATTTTATTTTTAGTTTTAATTTTATTGAGGTTTCTTATTCTTAGGTTTATTTTATTTTTTAGTTTAATTTAGATTTTCTATTTAGTTTAGTTTTTTATTTTTTATTTTACTTTTAGGTTTAGGTTTAGTTTTAGTTTAGGTTTTATTTTATTTATTTTAGGTTTAGGTTTAGGTTTTATTTATTTATTTTATTATTTATTTAGTTTTGGTTTAGATTTTATTTTAAGATTTAGGGTGCCTTTAGGGTTTAGGATTTAGGGTTTAAGGTTTAGGGTGTTTATGGTTTAAGGTTAGGTTTAGGGCTTAGCATCTATGTTTAGGCTTTAGGTTTATGGTTTTAGGGTTTTAGGGTTAGTTTAGGGTTTGTCATTTTAGGCTTAGTTTTAGGGTTTAGGGTTTAGGGTTTTAGGTTAGAAGTTAGGTTAGGTTTAGGGTTTAGGGTTTAGGTTTTGGGTTTGTTTATGTTTAGTGGTAGGGTTGGTTTAGTTTTAGGGTTTAGGGTTTGGATTTTAAAAAATTAAGCAAAGTAAGTTTGGTTTATTTAGTTTATCTTTATATTTATGTTTATTTTATTTATTTTATTTTTATTTATAATTATTTTTTAGGTTTTATTTTAAGTTTAGATTTATTTTTTTTATTTTTAGTTTAGGTTTTTTTTTGGTTGGTTTAGGTTTTATTTTATTTTTGGTTTAGGTTTTGGTTTTCTTTTATGTTTATTTTTTTGGTTTATTTTTTAGTTTTTTTAAATTTAGTTTTAGTTTATTTTATTTATTTAGTTTAGGTTTAGTTTATTTTATTTTAGGTTAAGGTTTATGATATATTTAATTTTATTTAGTTCATTTAGTTTAGGTTTATTTTATTTTATTTATTTTAGGTTTAGTTTTTTTTTAGTTTAGGGTTTAGGTTTTAATTTTATTATTTAGGTTTATTTTTGTTTAAGTTTTTTTTATTTAGTTTATTTTATTTAATTTATTTTATTTTTATTTTATTTTATGATTTGTTTTATTTTATTTTAGTTTTATTTTTAGGTTTATTTTAATTTTTATTTAGTTTAGGTTTTATTTATTATTTTAATTTAGTTTTAGTTTTATTTTATTTTATTTTTTTAGGTTTTAGGTTTACATTTTAGTTTAGGTTTTTATTTTATTTTATTTATGTTTAGGTTTATTTTATTTATTATATTTTAGGTTTTATTTTGTTTAGTTTAGGTTTTAGGTTTTAGAGTTTTATGGTTTAGGGTTTGTTTTGGGTTTCAAGTTTAGGGTTTAGTTGTTGATTTTAGGGTTTAGGTTTTTTAGGATTTAGGGTTTTAGGGTTTAGGGTTTAGGATTTAGGTTATAGGTTTGGGGTTTGGGTTTTTTTTTATTTGTTTTTTTTCATTTTTTTTAAATTTAGTAAAATGGTAGGTTTAGGTTTATTTAGTTTATTTTATTTATTTTAATTTAATTTATTTTTTTTATTTTATTTTAATTTATTTATATTTTATTTAGTTTAGTTTATTTATTTTAGGTTTATTTATTTTAGTTTATTTTGTAGGTTTAGGTTTCAGTTTATTTTTTAGCTAAGTTTTATTTTTATTTTATTTTTGTAGGTTTAGGTTTTATATTATATTTTTAGGTTTACGTTTAGATTTCTATTTTATTTTTAGTTTGAGGTTTTATGTTTTTATTTTAGGTTTTTTTTTAGGAATTATTTTTTAGTTTTGGTTTAGGCTTATTTTTAGTTTGTTTTATTTTATTTAGTTTTGGTAGTTTTAGCTTAGTTTATTTTATGTTTAGATTTAGGTTTTATTTATTGTAGAATAGTTATCTTGTTTAGGTTTAGTTTAGTAGTTTTTTTTTTTTAGTTTATTGTTTAGGTTTTATTTTTTTATTTATTTTAGTTTATTTTTAATGGTTAGGTTTTTTATTTAGTTTTTCTTTTATTTTATTTTAAGTTTATTTTATTTTTATTTTAGGTTTAGTTTTTATTTTATTTAGGTTTATTTTTTAGTTTAGGTTTTATTTTTATATAAATTTAGTTTTTTTTTTTTTTTATTTTATTTTCTTTTAGGTTTTGGTTTTAGGTTTAAGTTTTATGTATGTTTTATTTTATTTTATTTTATTTTTTTATTTATTTTATTTAGGTTTATTTATTTATTTTATATTTAGGTTTTATTTAGTTTAGATTTAGGTTTTTAGCTTTTTAGGGTTTATGTTTTAGGGTTTAGGTTTTAGATTTTTATTTTAGGTTTATTTTGAAGTTTTATTTTAGTTTAGGTTTTGGTCTATTTTTTAGTTTATATTATTTTATTTAGTTTTATTTTAGTTTAGTTCATTTTGGTTTTTAGGTTTAATTTTATTTTATTAGTTTATTTTAGTTATTTAGTTTATTTTATTTTGTTTATTTTATTTTATTTTAGAATTATTTTATTTTAGTTTTATTTTTTTATTTTTATTTATTTTAGGTTTTATTTTAGGTTTATTTTTTGTTAAGGTTTTTATTTAGTTATTATTTTATTTTAAATTTATTTTATTTTTATTTTTAGTTTATTTTTATTTTATTTTATGTTTTTTATTCTTTATTTTTTTTATTTTTTAATTTAGTTTATTTATAATATTTAATTTTTATAATATTATTTTAGGTTTCAGGTTTAGGTTTTATTTAATTTATTTATGTAATTATTTGTAGGTTTTAGGGTCAGGTTTGAATTTTGGGTTTAGGATTTGGGGAGGTCAGGAAAGTTAGGGAGAGCAGGAGGTCAGTGACAGATTAGTTTATAGGGTTAGTAGGTTAGTCAGATTTAGGGTAGTGGATTTAGGAGGTTAGAGGGTGGTGGAGGGAGGGTGTGGGAGGGATGGTTTAGGAGGGAGTTAAGTAGTTTAGGGCTCAGGTTAAGGAGAGTTTAGGTCAGGGTATATTGGGTAGGGTTTAAAGGGTCCAGGGGCCAGTTAGGTGGGGTTAGGGTTTAGGGTTTTAGGTTAGGTTTAGGGTTCATGGTAGAGGTTGAGGGTTGAGGTTTAGGGTTTAGGGAGGATTAGATTTATAAGGGTTTAGGGATTTAAGGTTTTAGGGTTTAGGGTTTTAGGTTTTTTTTTTAAATTAAGAAAACCATAGGTTAGGTTTATTTATATTTTATTTAGTTTAGTTATTTATTTATTTTTAGGATTTTATTTTAGTTTATTTTTCAAATAGGTTTATGTTTAGTTTTTTAGTTTAGTTTTATCATATTTTATTTTTTAGGTATATGTTTAGGTTTTATTTTTTTTTTTAGGTTTAGGTTTTAAGTTTTTTTAGCTTTTGGTTTAGGTTTATTTTGTTTATTTTATTTATTTTATTTTAGTTTAGGTTTAGGTTTTATTTGTTTTAGTTTAGTTCATTTTAATTTAGGTTTATGTTTATTTTATTTATTTATTTTAGGTTTAGTTCTTTTTAGTTTATGGTTGGTTTTATTTTTTATATTTTTAGGTTTTTTTTAGGTTTAGGTTTTTATTTTATTTAGGGTTTTGTGCCATAACTGTCTGAATAGTACGTGATTGAGATTCTTCTCAAAAATATCCATGACCCGATCACTTTCATGCTTAAGGGCTTTACCATCAAAACATTTGAGGTATTAATCAACAAGCGGCTAGCCTACAAGAAGCGAAACAGTTGCCCTTTCTCGACCAATCATTTAGTCCCAGAAGGTGTTTAGAAGAAGACATTGATAGTTATGTAGTGGATGAGGGAAGGCTAGAGTTCAGTGTGAGAGACTGAGGGTAACCTCATTTGCCACCTCCTCTTCACCTCACCCATCATACCACCACCATACGCCACCATTTCCACCAGAGTTTACCCAAAGAATGGTATTCATATCCATCACCAAGTAGCTACTTTCCACCTTCTCTTGTCGATATATTGAATAAGTCCATATTCATTCAAGAAGGAGGTTAGGAATATCTTTAAGAATCTCTTAAAGAAACCTTACTTTCACTTAATAGAACCTAAGAGGCCGAAAGGAAGTGGGCAAGAGTGATAATCTAAGCTGTTTCCCCTATCACCGCATGTTAGGCCATGTCTTAGAGGATTGTATCACTTTTAAATACTAGCTTGAGCACAGCTACAAGTTGAGAGCCATAGTTATCTCTAAAAAATACTTATTAGAACAACCATCCAGTTCTTTTAGAGTAATCCTTGAGGATACTTGAAGACCAAAAGAAGGTTAGGAGTTGCAAGGACAACCAGGGTGACAGCCAGCAAGAACAACTCACCATACTTTCCTGGGATAGTTCAGTAGTGTAACCACCGCCCCACCCACCCTCCACCACCTACCATCTCTCGCTAACTCCGCTTCTTCGGTAGGAGCGTTGTATTTACTGATAAGAGCACTAAATCCCATACTTCACTTACTTTACTTGATCTATATCATGTACCTCCACCCAAAAAGAAATTAATGAAGAATGTTGATTCTACTTATATATTGTCTACTTCTAATGCTCTTGATTTTATTCTTATTGAAAGCTCTCCGAGTCTAAATAAAAATAATAGCTCTAGTAGTTCATCTTTCCTTGGCAAGTATGGTTTATAGGTTTATTTAGTTTATTTAGTTTTTTTTTTATATTTATTTGAGTTTATTTTATTTTATATTTTATTTTGGTTTATTTTATATTTTTATTTTGTTTATTTTATTTAGTTTTATTTATTTTAGTTTAGGTTTTTTATTTTAGTTTATTTTTTAAGTTTAGGTTTATTTTTTAGTTGAGATTTATTTTTATTTTATTTTTAAGGTTTAGATTTTATTTCTTATTTTTAGGTTTAGGTTTAGGTTTTTATTTTACTTTTTTAGGTTTAGGTTTTAGGTTTTATTTTTTAGATTATGTTTAGGTTTATTTTTAGTTTATTTTAGGTTTCAGTTTAGGATTTTATTTATTTTAGTTTAGTTTATTTTAGTTTAGGTTTAAGTTTATCTTATTTTTTTTATTTTATTTTTATTTTAAGTTTATGTTTTATTTTTTATTTAATTTTAGGTTTTATTTTTAGGTTTATTTTTTAGGTTTAAGTTTTTATTTAGTTTTATTTTTTTATTTTTATTTAATTTATTTTTTGGTTTATTTTTTATTTTAGTTTAGTTTTTTATTTTAATTTTAGTTTAGGTTTTATGTATTTATTTTAGTTTAGTTTTATTTCTTTATTTTCTTTTTAGGTTTAGGTTTAGGTTTAGGTTTTAATTTATATTTTTATTTTATTTTATTTTGTATTTTATTTTTGTTTAAGTTATTTTATTTACTTTATTTTTAGGTTTTAGTTAGTTTAGGTTTTGGTTTTTAGCTTTTTAGGGTTTAAGGTTAGTTTAGGGTTTAAGGCTTAGGGTTTAGAATTGTGGTTTAGGGTTTACGATTTAGGGTTTAGGTTTTAGGTTTAGGGTTTAAGTTTTAGTTTAAGGTTTTGGGTTTAGTGTTCTGGGTTTAGGGTTTAACGATTTCTTTCAAAAGAGAAAAAATTCAGATTCAACATTTCTTCTTTTCAATTTCATCAACTAGTAGCACCCCAAGTTTTCTAAGACACAAGCAACGACATAGATAAAAAATGAGCACCCATAGAGCAAATAAAAAACTATAGATAAGTAGAACTGTCTCTAATGTAAAGACACCATTCCATATGCAGCAGATCGGATAGACCATTCTTTCTTTTCTCTTCTTCCCATTAGAACCACCCTCGCCTCTCGAGTAGTGGGATCCGCCATCATATCCCCGATCTCACCCTCCACCACCTCCATGGTTCTAACCTCCGTCGTTCCTCCCACCTCCATAACCACCACTACTTCGACCACCATCTCTAAATCCACCAGTACCTCCAGATCCCCCACCACCAAAATGATAACCACTATCTCCGCCTTCGCCTCCACCACCATATCTAAATTGAGCTTGGTTGACGGTGATGTTCCTGCCATCATGGTTCGGCCCATTCTTAGGGTTTAGAGTTAGTTTAGGGTTTACGATTTAGGTTTTAAGTTTAGGGTTTAAGTTTAAGTTTATGGTTTAGGGTTAGTTTAGGGTTTAGGGTTTAAGGTTTTTTAGGGTTTAGGGTTTAGGGTTACGGGTTTATGGGTTATTTTTTTAAATAAAGTAAACTGATAGTTTTAGGTTTATTTAGTTTATTTTTTATTTATTTCAATTTATTTTATTTTTTATTTTTATTTGGGTTTATTTTATATATTTATTTAATTTAGTTTATTTATTTTAGGTTTATTTATTTTAGTTTAGGTTTTTATTTTAATATATTTTTGGTTTAAGTTTAGGTTTATGTTTATTTTAGTTGAGTTTATTTTTTTTTTTTCTTTTTAGATTTAGGTTTTATTTTTTATTTTATGTTTTGGTTTAGTTTTATTTTATTTTTTTTTAAGTTAGGTTTTTATTTAGGTATATTTTTAGGCTTTATTTTTTAGTTTTGGTTTAGGTTTATTTTTTAATTTTAATTTTATATAGGTTTAGGTTTAGTTTTAGGTTTAGTTTATTTTAGGTTTAGGTTTAGGTTTTATTTATTTTAGTTTAGGTTTAGGTTTATTTTATTTTTATTTTAAGTTTAGGTTTTTTTTGTTTTTTAGTTTACTTATTTATTTTAATTTTAGGTTGAGTTTTAGGTTTTTAGCTTTTTACTTATCCTATAATCTCCTCTACTGTAAAGACACATTTCCCTAAGTAGTAGATCTGATCGATTATTCTTCAGTTTCTCCAATTCCCATCAAAGACACCTTGGTCTCTTGAGTAGCATGATCCACCATCATATCCTCGATCTCTCCCTCCACCACCACCACGACTGTAACCTCCATCGCTCCTCCCTCCTCCATAACCACCATTGCTCTGACCACCACCTCCATATCTACCAACACCTCCAAATCCCCCACCACCACTATGATAATCACTGCCTTCACATTCGCCTCCATCACTAAATTTATACTAAGCCTGGTTGACAGTGATGTTCATGCCGCCAAGGCTCTGTCCATTCTTAAGGTTTAGGTAATTTTTTAGATTTATTTATTTACTTTTGTTTAGTTTAGGGTTTGGGTTTGGGTTGGGGTATAAGATTTTAGGATTAGTTTAAGGTCAGTTTGTGGATTTGGGTTTATGCTTTAGGGTTTGTATTAGGGGTTTAGGGTTTAGGCCTAGGTTAGGTTTAGGTTAGGGTTTAGTGTTTAGGTTTTGTGGTTTAGATTTTGAGGGTTTAGGGTTTAGCTTAATTTAGGTTTTTCAGATTTGGTTTTGTAGGTTTGGCTCAGTTTTTTTGAGAGGTTTATTTTATTTATGTCAGGGGTTTATGGTTTAGGGTTTAGGGTTAGTTATGTTTAGGTTGGGTTTAGGTTTATTTTAAGTAGGTTTAGTCAGGGTTTGGATAGGATAAGAGTCAGGGTTTGAGGTTGGGTATAGTTTGGTTTAGGGCCTAGGGTCAGTCAGTTTTAGTGTAGGTTTAGGGTTTAGGGTTTGTGGCTCAGGTTTAGGTGTTTTGGGTTTGGCTCAGGGTAAGAGTCAGGTTTCTGTCCATGATTTGGGTTTGGTTTTCTTAATTTTTTTAATTTTTTTTATAGATTAAGCAAACTAGTAGTTTAGGTTTATTTAGTTTAATTTTAATTATTTTAATTTAATTTATTTTTATTTATTTTATTTTTATTTAGTTTAGTTTATTTATTTTATGTTTATTTATTTTAGTTTAGTTTTATTTTGGTTTAATTTGTAAGTTTGAGTTTAGGTTTAGGTTTATTTTTTAGTTTAGTATTATTTTATTTTATTTTTAGGTTTAGTTTTATTTTTTATTTTAAGTATAGGTTTTTATTTTATTTTTTTAGGTTTAGGTTTTAGGTTTTATTTTAGGATTATTTTAGTATTTTTTTTAGTTTAGGTTTAAGTTTATTTTATTTATTTAATTTTATTTATTTTAGTTTAAGTTTAGGTTAAGTTTATTTTAGGTTTAGGTTTTATTTATTTTAGTTTAGTTTATTTTAGTTTAGGTTTATTTTTTTTATTTTATTTTTTTTAGTTTAGGGTTTAGGTTTTTTTTTAGGTTTATATTTAGATTTTTTTTTTTAGTTTTTATTTAGTTTTATATTATTTTATTTTATTTTACATTTTATATTTATTTTATTTTGGTGTTTTATTTTAGTTTGTTTAGGTTTTATTTATTTTATTATAATTTAGTTTTGTTTTAATTTATTTTCTTTTAGGTTTAGGTTTAGTTTAGGTTTTAGTTTAGGTTATTATTTTAATTTATTTCTTTTTATTTTGGTTTATTTATTTATTTATTTATTTTAGGTTTTATTTAGTTTAAGTTTAGTTTTAGTTTTTTTTTTTTTTTTTAGGATTTTGGGTTTAAGTTAGTTGAGGGTTTAGGTTTAGGGTTAGGGTTTAGTTTAGTTTAGGTTTTGTTTAGGGTTTATGTTTGGTTTTAATGTTGTGGTTTAGGGTTTAGTTTTTGGATTTAGATTTAGGGTTAAGTGTTTAGTGTTTTGGGATGGGTTTAGCTAGGTTTAAGGTCTATAGTTCGTGTTTTAGTTTAGGGTTTAGGATTTTGGTTTTTTTAATAGAGAACATATTCACATTCAACATTTCTTCTATTCGATTTCATCAACCATGTAGCACACCAAATTTTCTAAGACCCTTGCAATGACGTAGATAAAAAATGAGCATGCATAGAGTAAATAAAAAATGCTAGATAATTAGAACCATCTCTACTGTAAAGACATAGTTCAATAAGTAGCAGATTGGATCGGTCGTTCTTCAATTTCTCTAGTTCCCATCAGAACCACCTCGGCCTCTTGAGTACCGTGATCCACCATCAAATCCTAGATATCTCTCTCACCATCATAACCTCCATCCCTCCTCCCACCTCCATAACCACCACTACCACCACCACCTCATATCAACCAAAGACCTCCATATCCCCTACCACCACTATAATAATAACCACCGCCTCCGCCTTCGCCTCCACTACCATATCTAGATTAAGATTGACAAGGTGATGTTTTGTCATCAAGGTTCTTTTCATTCTTAGGGTTTAGGTTTATGTTAGGTTTATATTAGTTTTATGGTTTAGGTTTATTTTTAATTTGTTTAGTTATTTTAGGTTTAGGTTTATGTTTGGGGTTTAGGGTTTGTGGTTAGTAGGGTTTAGGTGTGTAGGTTAGAGTTTAGGGTTTTGTTATTTATGATTAGGGTTTAGGGTTTATTGTTTGGTTTAGCACTTGTATAAGGTACAGTTTTAGGGTTGAGGGTTTGTGTTTAGAGTTTAGGTTTGTGGTTTTAGGGTTTAAGTTTAGGTTAGGGTTTTTTTATTTATTTATTTTTATTTTCTTGTTTTTAAATTATAAACAGTAGGTTTATTTATAGTTTATTTTATTTATTTCATTATTTTATTTTTTGTTTTAATTTAGTTTAGTTTATTTATTTTATTTTAGCTTTTATTTTAGTTTAATTTTTAGGTTTAGGTTTCATTTATTTTTTTTAGTTATGTTTTATTTTATTTTGTTTTAAGTTTAGGATTTATATTTTATTTTTTAGGTATAGGTATATTTATTTTATATTTAAGTAAAGGTTTTAGTTTTATTTTGGGATAATTTGGTTTTATTTTTAGTTTAGGTTTAAGTTTATTTATTTTATTTTATTTAGTGTTTAGCTTTATATTTAGGTTTTATTTATTTTAGGTTTAGGTTTATTTTATTTCTTTAGTTTATTTTAGTTTATGTTTGAGGTTTATTTTATTTTATTTTAGGCTTTGTTTTGATTTTTAGTTTATTGGTTTATTTTTTGATTTATTTTAGTTTAATTTTATGTTTATTTTAGGTCTAGATTTTATTTATTTTATCTCATTTTATTTTAGGTTTATTTTATTTTTATCTTTTTATTTTTTTATTTTGTTTTTTTTTTTAGTTTATTTTAGGTTTTATTATCTTATTTTACTTTAGTTTTTTTATTTTTTATTTCTTTTTAGTTTTGCTTTAGGTTTAGTTTAGGTTTAGTTTTAATTTATCTTTTTTTTTTTTTTTTTTTTTTTTTATTTATGTTTTTTTTTATTTATTTTATCTTCAGTTTTTATTTAGGTTCAGTTTAAGTTAGCATTTTGTGGTTTGTGGTGTTTATTTAGGTTTAGGGTTTGTGGAGGTTTGGGTTTAGGGTTTGGGGGTCTGGTTTAGGTTTAGGACTAGGGTTTTGGGTTTAGGTTTTGTGGTTTAGTTTTAGGGTTTTTGTAGGTTTAGGTTTAGTGTTTAGGGTTTAGAGTTTAGGGTTTAGGGTTTTTAGGGTTTAGGCCTAGGGTTTACGATTTAGGTTTCACATCTAGGGTTCAGCTTTTAGTTTAATTTTTAGGCTTCTGGTTTTTTCTCTTAATTGAGAACAAATTAAGTTTCAGCATTTCTTCTTTTCATTTTCATCAACCAAGTAACACACCAAGTTTTCTAGGATACAAGTGACGACATAGATAAAAAATGAGTACGCATAGAGTAAATCAAAACCCTAGATAACTAGAACCATCTCCACTATAAAGACACTATTGCGGATCGGATCACCCATTCTTAGTTTCTCTAGTTCCCATCAACCACCCCAAACTCATGAGAAGGGATCCACCATCATATCCCCATCTCTCCCTCCATAACCACCATAGTTGTAACCTCCATCCCTCCCTCCATAATAACCATCGCCTAACCACCACCCATATCCACCATCACTTCTATATCCCCACCACCACTACGCCTCCAGCCTACCTAACTAGCCTGATCTTGACGGATGTTCATCATCAAGGATCTACCCATTCATAAGGTTTAAGTTTATTAAGTTTTAGTTTAAGTTTTTTATTTATTTAGTTACTTTAGGTTTAGGTTTAGGGTTAGGTTTAGGGTTTAGTGTGGTTAGGTTAGTGTTTAGGGTTTAGGTTTATGTTTTTAGGTTTCTGGATTAGGTTTAGGATTTATAGTTTGTGGTTTAGGGTTGTTTTTGGGTAGATGTTTTATAGGTTATGCTTTATGGTTTAGGGCTTTCTTTTTAAATAAAGTAAAACCAAGAGGTTTAGTTTATTTAGTTTATTTTTATTTATTTTAGTTTTTTATTTTTATTTTATTTATGTTTATTTTATTTTATTTATTTATTTATTTTATTTTAGTTTTATTTATTTTAATTTATTTTTTAGGTTTAAGTTTAGGTTTAGTTTATTTTTTTAGTTTTATTTTATTTTCTTTTAGGTTTAGTTTTTATTTATTTTTTAGTTTAGGTTTTATTTTATTTTATTTTAGGTTTAGACTTAGGTTTTTTATTTTAGTTTTATTTTATGTTTAATTTTTAGTTTTAAGTTTAGTTTAGTTTATTTTAGGTTTTGATTTTTATTTATTTAATTTAGTTTATTTTATTTTTTTATTTTATTTTTATTTTATTTAGATTTTTTTGTTTATTATTTATTTTATTATTAGTTTTTATGTTTATTTTTTGGTTTAGGTTTTTATTATTTTATTTTATTTTTAGGTTTATTTTATTTTATTTTTTAGTTTTTTATTAAGTTTTATTATTTATTTTATTTTAGTAGTAGATATTTTGATTTTATTTATTTAGTTTATGTTTATTTATCTTATTAGGTATGTTTATATTTATTTAGGTTTATGTAGAGTTTTAAGGTGTGGTGGCTGCCATTGGGTTTAGGGTGGCCCAGGGTCATGGTCATGGCCTGGGTTGGGTGTTAGCCCAGGGTTTTAAGGTTGGGTAGGATTTGAGCCCAGTTTAAGGGGTGGTAGCTAGGGTAGATTAGTTTTGGCTGCCCAGTGATCTTGTGGTCAGATCAGGTGTAGGGATGGCTAGTGGCTCAGGGAGTTTAGGTCAGGCTGGGTGGGCCTAGGGCCTAGGGCTCAGGTTTAGGGTTGGGTTTAGGGTCAGGGTTTGGGGTTATTTTGGGTTTAGGGTTGTGAGTTTTATGCTTTTAAAAAAAAAAAAAATAAAATTAAGTAAAACCCATTTAGATTTATTTAGTTTATTTAGTTAGTTTTATTTATTATAGTTTATTTTTTTTTATTTTTTTTATTTAGGTTTATTTTTATTTTATTTAGTTTACTTATTTTAGGATTATTATTTAGTATAGGTTTTTTTTATTTTAATTATTTTTTTTTAGGTTAAGTTTAGTTTTAAAATTTTTTTAAGTATTATTTTTATTTTATCTCTAGGTTTAGGTTTTATTTTTATTTATTGTTTAGGTTTTTATTTTATTTTAGGTTTGTTTTAGGTTTTATTTTTTTAGTTTGGTTAAGGTTTATTTTTGGTTTATTTAATTTTATTTAGGATTTAGGTTTAGGTTTAGGTTTAGTTTATTTTAGGTTTAGGTTTAGGTTTTATTTATTTTAGTTTACTTTATTTAGTTTAGTTTACTTTTATTTTATTTTAGCATTAGTTTTTTACTTTAGATTTAGGTTTTATTTTTTTATTTATTTTTTGGTTTCTTTTTTAGGTTTAGGTTTTAATTTAGTTTTTATTTTATTTTGTTTTAGGTTTATTTTAATTTTATTTTAGGTTCAATTTCTATTTTATTTAGGTTTTATTTTTTTAGTTTAGTTTATATTTATTTATTTTATTTTAGTTTATTTTATATTTTATTTTATTTTTAGGATTATGTTTAGATTTAGGTTTAGGTTTTAGTTTAGGTTTTATTTTATTTTATTTTTATTTGGCTTTTTGGGTTTTATTTGGGTTAGGGTTTAGGGTTTGGTTTTGGGTTTTTAGGGTTTATGTTTGGGGTTTAGCATTTAGGGTTTAGGTTTAGGGTTTAAGGTTTTTTAGGTTTAGGTTTAGGCTTTAGGTTTTAGGTTTACTTAGGTCTTTTAGTTTGGGGTTTAGGGTTTTAGTTTTTTTTAACAGAGAACAAATTAAGATTCAACATTTCTTCTTTTCGATTTCATCAACTAAGTAACACACTAAGTTTTCTAAGATACACATGACTACATAGATAAAAAATGAGCACGCATAGAGCAAATCAAAAACCCTAGATAACTAGAACTGTCTCTACTGTAAAGACACAATTCCAGTAGATCGGTTTGGCCATTCTTAGTTTCTCCAGTTCCAATCGAACCACCCCCGCCTCTCAGTAGAGATCCACCATCATATCCCCGATCTCGCCGCATCAACTTGTAACCTCGCTTTCTCCGCCTCCATAACCACCACTACTGACCACCACCTCCATATCCACCAGCTCCATCCGCCACTTAACTGCCACCTCTCTATTTAATGAGTCTCATGTTCAATCTGATCAATTTTGATAATAACAAATGAATGCTTGGATGTTGTAATGTATGTTTTATGTGATTTAGATATATTAGCTGCTAATTACATATCCAATACATCTCATAATATGTTTGACAAAATTGCAAGATTAGAAAAATGAAAGATAGATCAAAATGGATAATGTGAAACTCAAGATACAATATTTTAGGTTATATGCATTTATAACTATCTTAGAAATTCATATAAGTTCATTGGCATGAATCAATTTGCTCACAACTTAACATATTATTTTTATTTATTTTAAATAATGATAATGAGGTTAAATTATATAAATCTCTATCTAATTAACATTCAATTATATGTTTCATACATAGCATTTGAATTGTCAAAATAATAAATGATAATAAATTATGACTATTAAGTGTAATTAGTTTATATATTTAATATAATTAAAATTTTAATTTAATTTTAAGGTTATATGAACATATGTAACATATATATACATTATATCATAATATTTAAATGTCATAATTTAAAATTAACAAAAATATGTGGAATTTTGTATTTTAGCCAAAGTCATTTTATAATCAATGAATTTATATCTGATTTCATCTCCAATGGATTCCTTGGATTTTGTCCTTTAATTTGATAGGTTACATGACCCACGTTTGATTAAAATTGAATTTAATATGACTTTTCAAACATTAGCTCATTTTAATAATGAATGCATGCTACATGCTTTGAATATACTAAGAGCCATATTTGATTATTTTTCACTTGCCCATGTGAATAGCTAAATTTTGGCTGTTTAAATTTAATATTTATTTAATATAAATTATATTTTTATTGAATATTAAATTATTATATGATAAAATTATGTTAAAATAATATATTTTTTAAATAATTTAAAATGACCTTCTTGTTATAAATAGCCCTCATTCTCTTCATGAAAGGATTCCTCGTTCAAATTCAAAATCCCTCCAGCAAATCTAAGAGAAAATTTCCTAGATTTTCCTTCCAAGTGTTCTCCAAATATTGCAAGATCAAATCCTTGGTTTGGAAGCTTCA
Organism: Cymbidium sinense; assembly: GCA_021442155.1. Lineage (NCBI taxonomy): Eukaryota > Viridiplantae > Streptophyta > Magnoliopsida > Asparagales > Orchidaceae > Cymbidium > Cymbidium sinense. Next base: position 73,211 of record JAKCPB010002127.1, on the reverse strand, counting down.
ACATCTTCAACTAAGCAAGCTTTCTCAAATTAATTGTGTTTGTTTTCTTGATCTTAATCCCTTTTTAGTTGTTCATACTATTTTCACCATCTATTTATTCTTTCCAATTTATACTTTTTGTTTGATTAGTCTTTAGACATCATGTTTTTCACATCAAAGTTTTTTCAATCATTTTTTGTGAAAAACTCTTGTGATTTGTAGGATTTATTTCAACTTGTTGAAATTTTTATCTTCCCACAAATTTCTTATGGTTTCTTAAAATATTTCTTCATTAGTCTTATTTGAAAGATCATTTATTCTTAGATCTATTTTAGAATATTTTAACCATTTTAAATAAATTTATTGTGCTAAAATTATTTTCATATTTGCTAGATCTCTCTTTATAATTTAAAGCATACTAGCCTACTTAGATCTATCATATACTAATTTTATTTAAGTATTTTGTGATCATTTGCATTATTTGAAAGCATCTTTTTGTTTAAAATAAAATAAATTATTCCTTGCTGAAATTTATTTTATAAAAGAATATTGTGAATTTATTTTGAAATCATTTTTATATTATTTTACATATTATAATAACATAAACATCTTAGTAAGATCACTTTAAGATATTTATTTTATTATTTCGATCAATATTAAGTGAGCATTTTATCTTGCCAATATTTTAGTTGTAAAGTGATCATTTATAAGTTGTGAGATCACTTTTGAATTGATAGCTTGGTATATTTATGTGAGATATATTTTATCAAATTTATTATTTTGTATTTTTCTTTTCGTTATAAAATTTATATGTACTCCCTTTGGAGAGTACATATTATTGTAGGGTTGTACTCATTATAGGAGAGGAGAGTACTATTTGTAAGTTATTTTATTTAGTGGATTCCTAGCTGGTGGCATGGATGTAAGCTTTTGGGTTTGGTAACCACATAAAAATTGTGTGCCTATTGTCTCTCTTTACTTTACTTTACTTTTATTTTTTGTTGCATTAAGAATTGTATCTTGTCATTATAAAATCAAAAATTAATTTTCTACTAAAACTTAATTTTTAAAATTTAACATTTAAAATTTTTAATATCGCCCAATTCACTGCCTTCCCATCTGGGAGCTATAGTGACTCACAATTGGTATCAGAGCCTAAGCTCGTTTATTAGCTTAACATCCAAGAGTAGTTCTTTCTACTATGGCATATGGTTTCCCAAAGGGTTCACTACTAGAGGACAATCCACTCATAGACCTCCATTTTTAGATGTACCATTTGATTATTGGAAAAATAGAATTAGTACATTTTAAGAGGTCAAGATGATGACGTGTATATGACACGCCAATATCATACACCCATAGAGAAGTAAATGGAATTAAAGTAGAAAAACCTTTTGAGGAATGGACTATAGCTGAAAGAGAACTTAATGAATTAAATTTGTTTGTAATACTTACATTATGCTTTATACCTAATTTATGTTAAAAAAAAAAAGAAATATGGGATAAACTCATTATAACTGGAACTAGAAGATATGCTCACATAAATAGACTTGTTCATGATATGAGTTATTTCATATGTCTCCTTCTCAATCTATTTTGATATGTATACTAGATTCATGAAAATAATAGATAATACATTCTTTTGGAAAACATATGTGAATCAAGACTTAGTCTATAAGGTTCTTAGATGTCTTCCAAAAGAATGGGAAGCTAAAGTAAAAGCTAAGGATTTATCTACTTATCCACTTGATTTTTGGGTTCTTTGATGACTTATTGCTCAAAGGGATAAGGTGATAACTCAAAGGGAGAAGGAGAAAGGAAAAGCCATTGCATTACAAGTTGATGATAGTGATGAGCATAACACCTCAAGCTTAGATGGTGATAGTGATGAGGTGGTCATGCTATCCAAAAGTCTTGGGAACTTGTTAAGGAAGAAGAATCAAATATATAAAAAAATCTAAAACTATAAATTTACTAAGAAATTTCGAGTAAAAAAGTTGGACACATAAAGAGGATTGTCCAAAAAACTTATAATCAAAGAAGAAAGAGATTGATGTGGAAAGAAGAAAAATATGAAGGAGAAAAAGAACCATAATAATAAGAAGAATTTATGGTCCAATCATGATTAAAATGAATCAAGTATTGCTCATGATGAGAGGTCAATATATGTCTTATAAAATGGAGAATTTATTTTAGATTCTCAAGAGGTATGTAATGATATATCTTATAATGAATTAGATGATGCTTTAATGATTTAGTTATTGAATTTAAAATTTAAAAAAATACAAATAAAAAGAACATAAAAATTTAGTTTTATTTTATGATTTAAAAAGGGTGATAATTTAGTTTTATTAAATTGTTCTTGTATGAAAATTTAAAGAGTTTATGTTTTAAAGTTTAAGTTTAGAATTTATGTTTGAAATCTAAGTTATTATATTTTATCAAGTTTATTTATTTATTTATTTTATTTATTTATTTATATTTTTTATTTAGTTTTATTTTATTTTATTTAGGTTTAGTTTTTTATTTATAGTTTTTTATTTATTTTTTTAGTTTAGTTTTTTTTTATTAGTTTATTTTAGTTTTTTATTTTATTTATTTATTTAGGTTTAGGTTTAGGTTATTTTTTTATTTTATTTATTTTATTTTAATTTATTTATTTATTTTTTTATAGGTATAGGTAAATAATTTATAAATTAGGTTAGTAGTTTATTGGTAGTTTATTATTTATTTTATTTATTATATATTTATTTATTTATTTATTTATTTAGTTTATTTAATTAGTTTAGTTTGGTTTATTTTATTAGTTTAGTTTTATTTTTTATTTATATTTTAGGTTTAGTTTAAGTTTAGCTTAGGTTTTATTTAATTTATTTTTAGGTTTAGGTTTTAGGTTTTTATTTTAGGTTTATTTTTAGGCTTTATTTTTTAGTTTAGGTTTAGGTTAATTTTTAGTTTATTTTAGTTTATTTTGATTAGGTTTAGTTTAGTATTAGTTTATTTTGGGTCCAGTAGGTTTATTTTATTTAGTTTAGGTTTTATTTTTTATTTTAGGTTTAGGGTCATTTTCATTTAGTTTAGCTTTTTTTTATTTTATTTTTATTTATTTTATTTTTAGGTTTGTTTTATTATTTAGGTTTTATTTTTAGTTTATTTTATTTATTATTTTATTTTAGTTTTATTTTTATTTTATTATTAGGTTTAGCCAGTTAGGTTTAGGTTTAGTTTATGTTTTATTTTATTTTAGTTTAGGTTTTATTTGTTTTATTTTAGGTTTTATTTAGTTTAGGTTTTTTAGTTTAGTTGGTTAGTTTAGGTTTAGAGTTTTAGGTTTAGTGTTTAGGGTTCAGGGTTTAGGGTTTAGGGTTTAGGAATTAGGGTTTAGGATTTAGGGTTTAGGGTTCTAGGGTTTAGGGTTTTTAGGGTTTAGAGTTTAGGGTTTCAAGTTTAGGTTTTTTATTTAGGGTTCAATTTTAGTTTAGAGTTTAGGGTTTTAGTTTTTTAATAGAACAAATGATTCAATATTTCACCTTTTTTCATCAACAAAGTAACACACCAAGTTTTCTAAGACATAAGTGACAACATAGATAAAAATTTGCATGCATTGAGGAAATCAAAAACCCTAGATAACTAGAACTTACTCTATTGCAAAGACATAGTTCCATAAGAATATTAGATCAACCATTTTTTAGTTTCTCCAGTTCCCATCAGGACCAACCCGGCCTCTCGAGTAGTGGGATCCACCATCATATCCCTGATCTCACCCTCCACCACTACCCCGACTAAATCATTCATCGCTCCTCCCACCTCCATAACCACCACTACTATGGCCACCACCTCCATATCCACCAGCACCTCTAGATCCCCCACCACCTTTGTAATAACTGCTGCCTCCGTCTTCGCCTCCATCGCTAGATCTAGACTGAGCCTGGTTGATGGTGATTTTCTTGCCATCAAGGTTCTATCCCCTCTTAGGGTTTCAATTTAGGTTTATGGTTATTAGGTTTTAGAGATTAGGTTTATTTATTTATTTACTTTATGTTTAGGTTTATGGTTTGTGGTTTAGGGTATAGGGTTAGGGTTTTAGGTTTAGGATTTAGGATTTAGGGTTTAGGGTTTTGGGGTTTATGCTTTTAGGGTTTAGGGTTTATGATTAGGGTTTAAAGTTTAGGGTTTAGGGTTTTTTAAGGTGTTGGATTTAAGGTTTATGGTTTAAGGTTTATTTTAGGGTTTATGGTTTATGTTTTAGGGTTTAGGGTTTAGGGTTTTAGGTTTAGGTTTAGGTGGGGTTTATGGTTTTAAGAGTTTAGGTGGTTTAGATTTTAAATTTAGGGTTTAGGGTTTTGGTTTTTTTAATAGAGAACAAATTGATTCAACATTTCTTCTTTTTGATTTCATCAACCAAATAACACACCAAGTTTTCTGAGACACGAGTGATAACATAGATAAAATATTGATGAAAATAAAAAATCAAATAAAAAAATAAGATAAGAATGAATCAATGAAAGCCTAGAGCATGCATAGAGAAAATCAAAAACCTTATATAACTAGAACTATCTCTACTGTAAAGACATTAGCATAAGCTGCAGATCGGATCGACCATTCAAAAATTTTTCTAGTTCCTATCAGAACCACCTCAGCCTCTCGTGTAACGGGATCCACCATCATATCCTAATTTCTTCCTCCGCCATCACCATGGTTGTAACCTCCATCGCTCCTCCCGCCTCCATAACCACCACTACTTTGACCACCAGCTCCATATCCACCAGCACTTCTAGATCCACCACCACCATTGCGATAACCGTCGCCTCCTCCTTTGCCTCCACCGCCAGATCTAGATTGAGCGTGGTTGCCGGTGGTATTCCTTCTTTCAAGGTTCATCCCATTCTTAGGTTTTAGGTTTCAGTTTTGGTTTATATGGTTTTAATCTTTAGGTTCATTTTTTAATTCATGTAGTTACTTTTAGTTTAGGTTAGGTTAGGGTTTGTGGGTTTATGATTTAGGGTTTAGGGTTTATGCCTAGGATTAAGGTTTAGGGTTTATGGTTAGGGTTTAGGTTATTTTAGGGTTTTTAGGTTTGGGGATTAGGGTTGTAGGTTTAAGGTTTAGGGTTTAAGTTTTTTTTTTAAATTAAGTAAATTGGTAGGTTTAGATTTATTTAGTTTATCTAGTTTAGTATTTATTTATTTTTGTTTTTTTTATTTATTATTTTATTTTATTTATTTATTTTATTTATTTTTAGTTTAGGGTTTTGTTTTAGTTTTATTTTTTTTAAGTTTAGGTTTATTTTTTTAGTTGAGTTTTGTTTTATTTTATTTTTTAGGTAAGTTTTATTTTTATTTTTAGGTTTAGGTTAACGCTTTTTTTATTTTATTATGTTTAGGTTTAGGTTTTATTTTAGGTTTATTTTAGGTTTTATTTTTAGTTAAGTTTAGGTTTATTTTGGTATTTTATTATATTTAGTTTGGTTTTATATTTAGTAGTATTTATTTTTTTATAGCTTATTTTAGTTTAGTTTAGGTTTATTTTATTTTATTTTATTTTTTTTTTTTGGTTATTTAGTTTTATTTTATTTTAGGTTTATTATTTATCTTTAGTTTATTTTATTTTATTTAGGTTTTACTCTTAGGTTTATTTTATTTTTAGTTTAGTTTTTATTTTATTTATTTTATTTATTTTTAATTTTTATTTTATTTATTTTTATTTTTAGTTTTATTTTATTTATTTTATATTTTATTTAGGCTCATTTTTTATTTTATTTATTTATTTATTCAGCTCAGGTTTAGGTTTTTTTATTTTATTTTGGTAGGTTCAGGGTTTATCATTTTTATGGTTGGGTTTAAGGAATGTCAGTTAGGTTTTGTGGGCCCAGTTTATTTAGCTCAGTTTTATGGTTAGGATTAGCCTGGATTAGGTCAGCCAGGGTTTTAGGTCAGAGCCCAGATAGGGTCAGAGCCCAGGTTTTTTGGCCTTGGGTACAACTTGGTCAGGTCAGATTTTAGAGGAGGGATCACGCCTCAGGATCTAGTGGGTTTAGTGGTTTAGGTAGGTGAGTGGTAGTGATCAGGGTAGGTGTTTATGGAGTTATTATAGTTTAGGTTAGGGGAGGCTTTAGGGTTTAGGTAGTAGTAGTGGGTATTTAAAAACCAAGAAAACCCGACAGTTTAGTTTATTTAGATATCCATTCTTTTAGTTTACTCTCTTTATTTTTATCTTTATTTATTTTTTATTTTATCTTTATATTTTATTTATGTTTATTTATTTTATTTAGGTTTTTTTATTTTAGTTTATTTTAGGTTTAGTTTTATTTTTTATTTTGGTTTAGTTTAGGTTTTATTTTGTTTTTTTATTTAGGTTTTATGTTTTATTTAAGTTTATTTTAGCTTTAATTTTAGTTTAGGTTTAGTTTATTTTTTAGTTTTATTTTATTTTACTTACTAGTTTAGGTTTATGTTTAGTTTATTTATTTTAGGTTTAAGTTTTATTTATTTAGTTTATTTATTTTATTTTAGTTTTAGGTTTATTTATTTTGTTTATTTTATTTCTATTTTAGTCTTATGTTTTTTTAGTTTAGGGTTTAGATTTTATTTTTAATTATTTTTTTTATTTTTTAGGTTTTATTTCTTTAGTTTTTATTTTATTTTTTTTAGCATATTTTATTTTCATTTTATTAATTTTATTTTAAGTTTTTTTATTCTAGGTTATTATTTATTATTTTATTTTATTTTTTTTTCTTTTATTTAGGTTTTTTAGTTTTAGGTTTTTATTTTATTTTATTTATTTTATTTAGTTTAAGTTTTTTTTATATTTATTTTTAAGTTTTTTTTGGTTAGTCAGTCATGAGGTTTTAGGGGAGTGGTTCAGGTAAGTTTAAAGTGTAGATTAGTAGTGTTAGGATCTAGTGTGGTTTAAGTTTTATTCTTTTAGTATAATTTTAATGCCTTTTTAGGTTGGGGTTAGGGTTTATTAGTTAGGGTAGGGTTTTAGGTTTAGGGTTTAGGGTCAGGCCTGTGGCCAGATTTAGGGTTTAAGTTTTTTTTTTGTAATTAAGCAAAAATGATTGGTTTAGGTCCATTTAGATATTTATTTTTTTTCCATTATTTTAGCTTTATTTTTTCATTTTATTTAGGATTTATATTTTAATTAGTTTAGTTTATTTATTTTAGTTTATTTTTGGTTTATTTAGTTTAGGTTTAGGTTTATTTTTTAATGAGTTTTATTCTCATATTTTTGGTATAGTTTTATTTTTTATTTTTAGGTTTATGTTCTTATTTTACTTTTTTAGGTTTATTTGTAGGTTTTATTTTATTTAGTTTAGGTTTAGATTTAGTTTATTTTATGTTTAGGTTTAGGTTTTATTTATTTTTTTATTTTTAGTTTATTTTAGTTTAAGTTTATTTTATTTTGTTTATTTTATTTTTATTTTCGATTTAGATTTTTTTTAGTTTAGGGTTTAGGTTTTATTTTTTATTTTTTTTTATATTTTATTTATAGAGTTATTTATTGGGTTTAGGTTTATTTAGTTTTTATTTTATTTTATTTTTATTTTATTTTATTTTTGTTTTACGTTTAGTTTTTATTTTATTTAGGTTATTTTTTAGAAGTTTATTTTATTTTTTAGTTTATTTTAGGTTTTTATTTATTTTATTTTAATTTTTTATTTATTTTAATTTATTTTATTTTTAGGTTCATGTTTATGTTTTAATTTAGGTTTTTATTTTATTTTATTTTTTTATTTTATTTAGGTCTAGGTTTATTTATTTATTTTGTTTTTATGTTTTATGAAGTATAAGTTTTATTTTTTAAGTTTGTGGTTTAATGTTTAGTCAGTTTTTAGGGTCATGATTTCAAGATTTGTTTTTTTAGTGGTTGTTTAGTTTTTAGTTTTAGGGGAGTTCAGTTTGGGCTCAGGGCCCAGTGTAGTGGTTAGCCAAGAGAGTGGCTAGGGTGGATGGTACGCTAAGATTTAGGGAGGGTCAACCCAGGGCCTGGGCGTCAGATTGGGTCAGATCAGGGTGTGGATCTGGGTAGGCCCAGGTCAGTGGTGAGTTTATGATTTAAGATTTAGGGTTAGGGCCTAGTGTAGCTCAGTAAGGTGGGTAGGTCAGGCTCAGGTCAGTGATAGGCTCATGGTGTGGTGGGTAGATTGGATTTAGTTTAGGTATAATGCGAGTGATCAGGTGTGGTTTTAGTGTGGGTGGGTTAAAGGGTTGGATAGAGTTTAAGATTAGATCTTATTTAGGATTTTTTTAAAAAAAATCAAACCAAGTTTATATTTTAGTTTATTTTATTTATATTTTTATATTTATTTATGTTATTTATTTATATTTTTATTTGGTTTTATTTTTTAGTTTAGTTTAGTTTATGTTTATTTTAGTTTAGTTTTAGTTTTATTTTATTTTTTTAGTTTATGTTTATTTTATTTTTAAGTTTAGGTTTAGGTTTTTATTTTATTATTTTAGGTTTAGATTTTGGTTTTTTATTTTTAGGTTTATTTTAGGTTTATTTTTTTTTGTTTAGGTTTAGGTTTATTTTTTGTTTATTTTATTTTATTTAGTTTAGGGTTTTGTTTATTTTACGCTAAGTTTAGGATTTATTTATTTTAGTTTAGTTTAGGTTTGTCTTATTTTGTTTATTTTATTTTTATATTAGGTTATGGTTTTTTTTTCAATTTAGGGTTTAGGTTATATTTTTTATTTATTTTTATGTTTTATTTTTAGGTTTTTATTTAGTTACATTCACCAATGAAGACTTACTCCTAGGGACGACTGAGCTCAACCGCTTGTTTACATTACAATGGATGTTGGTAGATACAGGCTATCCAGAGTTCAGTTGACCAGTGTATCCAACATTATTAGTATAAGAACTTTGCCTACTTGAGGATTGACATCTCCAAACTCCAAAAAGAAAGGATGATGTTGAGAGGTAATGAATAAGGCGAGAGGGCCTTGTGGTGTTTATTTTAGATGTATTGGGGGGGGGGTGGAGGGACAACATGCAGATCGTAGGGAAGGACTTTTTGAGGTGATCAAGTACAACATTGAGGTATGATGTACTATCTCGAAAGATAGAGGCATTACCATACAATGGACCTAATCACGTAATAAGAACTCCTAAGGCATGATGGGTCTTGAATGTACCTGATATTTTTGCCCTACTTTACATGGATGAATAAAGTATGGTTTATATTAAACCAGGTTCTTATATTCCATATGGAGGTAAGCCTCCATAGTTAATTACATTTTAGGAAATGAAATTTCCTAAGAATACTCTCGACAAAGTAGATAATTATCATCTCCAAATATTTCAAGTTTATACTATCAAAGGATTTGTTGTATTTAGTAAATCAATTTGGAAAGTTCAAGGAGAAGACTTATTTTTAGAATCCAATTGAAATAAATAGGAAATGCTCATAATACTAGGAAGCCTGGTGAGCATTCCAATCTATCATATGATTGGGCTTTATAATTTTGAAGTTTAGGAGATTTATATGTTTCGATTTAAAATTTACTTCGATTACTAGGGCTTATAATCCACTAACACAAGGTTGTGGGAATGCCTAAGAGGTGAGGATTTATGCTCATAGCCCGAACAGAATAGCTACCTCAGATCCTAAATCTAGGGAGCTTTAGTACAAGCTAAAGCACAACCTAAATCTAAGCTATAGGTGGACATAAGGGTTTACCTCCACAAGAGAGAATAAATTGTCTAACTTCTGGACTTATAACCACCTAGAGTTGCTGCCAACTAACTCCACCTATGATTTAAAACCATGCAGTCTGGTCTTATGACTTTAAAGATAGCTAGGGTAGATATTTAATTAGAAAGAGACTAAAGTCCAAAACACACTCCCTATGAGACTAGAGCATGAGTGGTATGAGCATATGAATTAATCTATAGATGCAAAATCTTTTCAAGTTTTATTTCATTTTAGACACATTATTTTGATAGAGGATTTATGATTTCTTAAGCTTAAATGCATATGAAATAGGTTATGGGTCAAATCAACTAGAAGGTGTTCTCCTCCACAAGGGTTGCCTCACAGTCAAGCATTCCTTTATCGTGCAAGGTGAAGATCCTTCATGTTCAAGAGAGAAATAATATGTATGCATGATGTGAAACATACAACCATACATTCAACAACACCTCTAGATCCCCCACCACCACTGCGATAACCGCCTCACGCCGATCTAGACCGAACCGGTTGATGGTGATGTTCTTGCCGAAGGTTCTACCCACTCTTATGGTTTAGGTTTAGGTTTGTGTTTACTAGGTTTTAAGGTTTAGGTTAATTTTGTAATTTATTTATTTAATTTAAGTTTAGGTTTAGACATTAGGGTTTAGGGTTTAGGGTTTAGGGATAGGGTTTAGGTTTTAGGGTTTAGGGTTTAGGGTTTAGGGTTTAAGGTTTAGTGTTTAGGGTTTAGGGTTTTAGGGTTGATGTTTTTAGAGTTTAGGGTTTAGGGTATTTTAGGGTGTAGGATTTAGGGTTTACGGTTTAGGGTGATGTTGAGAGGTAATGAATAAGAGAGGCCTTGTGTTTTTTTAGATGTATTGGGGGGGGGGGGGTGGAGGGACAACATGCATCGTAGGGAAGGACTTTTGAGGTGATCAAGTACATTGAGGTATGATGTACTATCTCGAAAGATAGAGGCATTACCATACAATGGACCTAATCACGTAATAAGAACTCCTAAGGCATGATGGGTCTTCGAATGTACCTGATATTTTTGCCCTACTTTACATGGATGAATAAAGTATGGTTTATATTAAACCAAGTTCTTATATTCCATATGGAGGTAAGCCTCCATAGTTAATTACATTTTAGGAAATGAAATTTCCTAAGAATACTCTCGATTAAAGTAGATAATTATCATCTCCAAATATTTCAAGTTTATACTATCAAAGGATTTGTTGAATTTAGTAAATCAATTTGGAAAGTTCAAGGAGAAGACTTATTTTTAGAATCCAATTGAAATAAATAGGAAATGCTCATAATACTAGGAAGCTGGTGAGCATTCCAATCTATATTGGGCTTTATAATTTTGAAGTTTAGGAGATTTATATGTTTGATTTAAAATTTAATTAGATTACTAGGGCTTATAATCCACTAACACAAGGTTGTGGGAATGCCTAAGAGGTGAGGATTTATGCTCATAGCCTGAATAGAATAGCTACCTCGGATCCTAAATCTAGGGAGCTTTAGTACGAGCTAAAGCACAACCTAAATCTAAGCTACAGGTGGACATAAGGGTTTACCTCCACAAGAGAGAATAAATTGTCTAACTTCTGGACTTATAACCACCTAGAGTTGCTGCCAGCTAACTCCACCTATGATTTAAAACCATGTAGTCTAGTCTTATGAATTTAAAGATAGCTAAGGTAGTTATTTAATTAGAAAGAGACTAAAGTCCAAAACACACTCCCTATGAGACTAGAGCATGAGTGGTATGAGCATATGAATTAATCTATAGATGCAAAATCTTTTCAAGTTTTATTTCATTTTAGACACATTATTTTGATAGAGGATTTATGATTTCTTAAGCTTAAATGCATATGAAATAGGTTATGGGTCAAATCAACTAGAAGAAGGTGTTCTCCTCCACAAGGGTTGCCCTCACAGGTCAAGCATTCCTTTATCGTGCAAGGTGAAGATCCTTCATGTTCAAGAGAGAAATAATATGTATGCATGATGTGAAACATACAACCATACATTCAACAACACCTCTAGATCCCCCACCACCACTGCGATAACCGCCACCTCTGCCTTTGCCTTCACCGTCAGATCTAGACTGAGCCTGGTTGATGGTGATGTTCTTGCCAGCAAGGTTCTACCCACTCTTATGGTTTAGGTTTAGGTTTGTGTTTACTAGGTTTTAAGGTTTAGGTTAATTTTGTAATTTATTTATTTAATTTAAGTTTAGGTTTAGACATTAGGGTTTAGGGTTTAGGTTTAGGGAGGGTTTTAGGTTTAGGGTTTAGGGTTTAGGGTTTAGGTTTGTGTGTTTGGTTTAGGGTTTTAGGGTTGATGTTTTTAGAGTTTAGGGTTTAGGGTATTTTAGGGTGTAGGATTTAGGGTTTACGGTTTATGGTTTAGGATTTAGGATTTAGGATTTATGTTTTAGAGTTTAGGGTTTAGGGTTTTAGGATTTAGGGTTTATGTTTCAGTATTTTATGGTTTAAAGTTTAGGGTGTAGAGTTCAAGTTTTAGGTTTAGTGTTCAAATTTTAGTTTAGGGTTTAGGGTTTTGGTATTTTTAAATAGAGAACAAATTCAAATTTAGAATTTCTTTTTTTCGATTTGATTAACCAAGTAGCACTCCAAGTTTTCTAAGACACAAAAGATAACATAGATTAAATATGAGCACGCATAGAGCAAATCAAAAACCCTAGATAACTAGAACTATCTCTAATGTAAATAAATAGTTTCATAAGCAATAGATCGGATCGACCATTCTTCAATTTTTCTAGTTCCCATCAGAACCACCTCAGCCTTTCGAGTAGCGGGATCCACCACCATATCCTGATCTCTCCCTCTGTCGCCACCATGGCTGTAACCTCCATCACTCCTCCCACCTCCATAACTACCACTGGTCCGACCATTAGCTCCATATCCAACAGCACCTACAGATCACCCACCACAACAGCGATAACTGCCACCTCCTCCTTCACCTCCACTGTTAGATCTAGACTGAGCCTAGTTGACAGTGATTTTCCTGCTGTTAAGGTTCTGCTCATTCTTAGGGTTTAGGTTTAGGTTTAGGTTTAGGTTTAAGTTTATTAGGTTTTAATGTTTAGGTTTATTTTTTAATTTACGTAGTTACTTTAGGTTTAGGTTTAAGGTTTTTTGGGTTTAGGTGGGTTTAAGGTTTAGTTTATGGTTTAGGGTTTATGTTTTAGGGTTTAGGGTTTATGGTTTAGGGTTGGGGTTAGGGTTAGGGTTTAGGTTTTATGGTTTAGGGTTTAAGGTTTTTTTTTAAATTAAAACCCAGGTTTTGATTGATTTAGTTTTCTAGTTTATTTTAGTTTATTTTATTTTTATTTTACTTAAGTTTATTTTTTATTTTATTTAGTTTAGTTTAATTATTTTTTTAGTTTTTATTTTAGTTTCTTTTGGGTTTAGGTTTGGTTATTTTAGGTTTAGGCTTAGGTTTATTTATTTTAGTTTAGGTTTAGGTTTATTTTATTTTGTTTATTTTATTTTATTTTAGGTTTACATTTTTAGTTTAGGGTATTTTATTTTTTATTTATTTTTAGGTTTTTTAGGTGTTTTAATTTAGTTTTTATTTTATTTTATTTCTAATTTATGTTTAGTTTTTATTTTATTTAGGTTTTTTATTCTTAGGTTTATTTTATTTTTTAGTTTAGTTTAGATTTTCATTTATTTTATTTTTATTTATTTTAAATTTTAAATTTTATTTTATTTTTAGGTTTAGGTTAAGGTTTTAGTTTAGCTTTTTATTTGATTTGATTTTATTATTTTTTAGATTTTATTTATTTATTTTATTTTAGGTTTTATTTAATTTAGGTTGTTTTAAGTTCTTAGATTTAGGGTTTTAGGTTTAGGGTTTATGGTTTAGGTTTAGGGTTTAAGGTTTGGGTTTAGGTTTAGGGTTAGATTAGGTTTAGGGTGAGTTTAGGTTTATGTTTTAGAGTTTAGACAGTTTTTGAGTTTAGGGTTTTAATGGTTTAGTTTGTATTTTTTTTGGGCTTTATTTAGATTTAGGTTTAGGGTTTTAGGTTTAGGTTTAGGGTTTAGGTTTTAGGTTTAGTTAGTTTTGGTTTCTAGTTTAGGGTTTAGGTTAGGTTTTGTGTTTAAGCATGTTTTAGATTTAGAGTCTTAGGGTTTATGCTTTTAGGCCTAAACCTAAACATAAAAAATAAACTAAAATAAATAAACTAAACTAAAGAAAAATAAAAAATAAACTTAAATTAAAATTAATATAAAATAAACTAAAATAAATAAAAAATACCAAAACCTAATGGTTTATTATTTTTAAAAGTAAACTAAATAAACCTAAACCTACTGGTTTATTTAATTTTTTTAATAAAACACTAAGCCCTAAACCCTAAACCCTAAACCCTAAACCCCAAATCCTTACCCCTAAACCCTAAACCCTAAAATGAACCCTAAACCCTAAACCCTAAACCAACAACCCTAAAAACTAAACCGTAAACCCTAAAACCTAAAAGGCTCTAAACCCTAAACCTTAAAAAACTCTAAACCGTAAATCCTATACCCTAAACCCTAAACCCTAAAACCCTAAACCCTATACTCTAAACCATAAACCCTAAACACTAAAACCCTAAACCCTAAACCCTAAACCCTTAAGCTCTAAAGGCTAAACCCTAGACCCTAAAAACTAGAAAACCTAAACCTAAAAAATAAAATAAAAATAAAACCCAACTAAAAAATATACCTAAACCTAAACCTAAATGTTAACCTAAAAAACAAAATAAAATAAAAAACCCAAACTAAAATAAATAAACTAAACTAAATAAAAATAAAAAAATAAACCTAAATAAAAATATAAATAAAATAAACTAAAACAAATAAAAAATAAACTAACTAAACTAAATAAACCTAAACCTACCAGTGTACTTAATTTTTAAAACATTAAATCCTAAACCTTAAACCCTAAACCCCAAACCCTAATCCCTAAATCTTAAAAATATCCCTAAACCCTAAAACTTGCAACAATAAACCTATAACCCTAAACCCAAAACCCTAAAACCTAAAGCCTAAATCCTAAACCCTAACCCTAAAGCCTAAACCCTAAAAGCATAAACCCTAAAACCCTAAACCCAAACACTAAACCCTAAACCCAATTCCCTATACCCGAACCATAAACCCTAAACCTTAGACCCCAAACCCTAAAATTCAACCTAAAGTAACAAAATAAATTAAGAAATAAACTTAAACCTTAAACCCTAAACCCTAAACCCTAATCCCTAACCATAAACCCCAAACCCTAAACCTAATCCTAAAGTAATTAAATAAATTAAAAAATAAACCTAAACCCTAAAACCTAATAAACCTAAACCTAAACCTAAACCCTAAGAATGGGTAGAACCTTGACGGCAAGAACATCACTAAACCAGCTAGCTAGCCTAGATCCGTGGTGGAGGCAAAGGCGAAGGCAATTATTATTAGTGGTGGGGATCTGAGGTGCTAGTGGATATGGAGGTGGTGGTTGGAATAGTGTTGGTTATGGAGGCGGGAGGAGCGACAGAGGTTACAGCCGTGGTGGAGGCGGAGGGAGAGATTGGGGTTATGATTGTGGATCCTGCTACTCAAGAGGTCAGCATGGTTCTGATGGGAACTACAGATATTGAAGAACGACCGATCCAACCTCCTGCTTATGGAACTATGTCTTTACAGTAGAGATGGTCTAGTTATCTGGGGTTTTTTATTTGCTCTAGGCGTGCTCATTTTTGCTTTATGTCCTCACTTGTGTCATGGAAAACATGGTGTGTTACTACTTAGTTGATGAAATCAAGAAGAAGAAATGTTGAATATGAATTTATTCTCTGTTAAAAAATAACCAAAACCTTAAACCCTAAACTAAAAGCTAAACCCTAAAGCTAAAACCTAAACCCTAAACCCTAAACCCTGTAAACAAAAATAAAAAAATAAAAAAATAAAAAAACCCTAACCCTAAATGTTAAACCCTAAAACTAACCCTAAACCTTAAACCCTAATCCCTAAACCCTGAACCTACAACCCTTAACCTTAAAACCCTAAATCTTAAACACTAAACCCAAAAATTATAAACCCTAAACCCTAAACCCTAAACCTTAAAATCTACAACCCTAAATCCAACATCCTAAACCAAAAACCAAAACTCTGAACCCTAAAAACCATAAAACCTTAAAACCTAAGTCCAAACTAAATAAAACCTAAAAATAAAATAAATAAAAAACCTAATCCTAAATAAATAAAATAAAATAAAAACCTAAACTAAAACATAAACCTTAACCTAAAAATATAATAAAATATAAAATAAAAACTAAACTAAAATAAAATAAATAAATAAATACTGAAACTAAACTAAAAAATTAAATAAACCAAAAAATAAAAATCCTAAATGAAATAACAACTAAATGAAAAATAAAAATAAAATAAACCTAAAATAAAATAAAATAAAAACCTAAACCTAAAAAATAAGCCTAAAAATAAACAAAAAATAAAACCTAAACCTTAAACTAAAAAAACAAAACCTAAACCTAAAATAAATAAAATAAAATAAACATAAAACTAATCTAAAATAAATAAAACCTAAACCTAAACCTAAAATAAACTTAACCTGAATCTTAAACTAAATAAAATAGCATAAACTAAAAATAAACCTAAATCTAAACTAACAACTAAAACCTAAAAATAAAAGTTAAATCCTAAACCTAAACCTAAAAATAAAAAAAAATAAACTTAAAAATAAACATAAACCTAATCTTAAACCTAAAAAGTAAACTAAAATGAAAAACCTAAACTAAATTAAAAAACCTAAAATATTCTAAATAAAAACAAAAGATTATGAAATAAATCCCAAAATAGTCTATTATTTTTATGCAGCCAATTTAGTCTCATAATATTACATTTTTTTCAATATAGTCCATGACAATATAAAATTGATCAAAATGGTCTCATATGTAGAAATGGTGATACAAACTTGATTCCTATTTTATTCCTCAACTATATAAATTTGATCTCAATTTAGTCCTTTAAAATCATTTTAGATCAATTTTATATGACCAAGAATTAATTTGGAGAAATATGATACTTTGTGACTAAATTAACCACCTGCAAATAATGAAGAGCCATTTAGGATTTAGCCCATAAAACATATATAAATCAATAAAGGCAATATTTTAGGATTAGAATATGTTCTTTATTATATAATGGTTATCACAATCACATGGTAACTTCAAGTGGAGAAATTAGGGTTTATGGAAACATAAATAAAAATAAAAGATAAAATAAACTAAAATAAATAAATAATAAACTAAAAAAATGAAAGAAAAACCTAAACCTACTCGTTTACTTAATTTTTAAAAAAAACCCTAAACCTTAAATCATTAACCCTAAACCCTAAATCCTAAACCCTAAATCTTAAGCCCTAAACCCAAAAATTAACTCTAAACCCTAAAACCTAAACATACAACCATAAACCTACAACCCTAAACCTATAACCCTAAACCCTACACCATAAACCCTAAACCTAAAGTAAACCTAAACCTAAACCCTAAACCCTAAACCCTAAACCCTAACCCTAACCTTAAACCCTAAACCCTAAACCCTAAACCCTAAACCCTAAACCCTAAAACCCTAAACTTTAAACCTAAATTGACCCTAAACCTTCAACCTTAAACCCTAAAAAGCCTAAACCCTAAACCCTATAACCTAAACCCTAAACCCTAAACTAACCCAAAACCTTATGCTAACCTTAAACCCTAAACCCTAAATCCTAAACCATAAAACCTAAAACCCTAAACATTAAACTAAAACTTGAACTCCAAGCTATAAACCCTAAACACTAAAAACCTTAAACCCTAAACCTTAAACCTAAACCTAAACCCTAAACCTTAAACCCTAAACCTAAACCCTAAACCTTTGATTGGATGCCTATCATTGATCTTTTGACTTCCACCAAAATGGGTAATAAAGAATTACCTTCTCAAGTGACTAGAGCTCTCCTTTCTCAACTCTATTTTAAAATCACTCATGTATGGCATGAAGGTAATGCATGTGCTGATTACCTTGCTAATCTGGGTGCTAGATTAGATGGCATAAAATTCTTTGATCAACTTACACTTCCTAAACATTTGCGTGGTTTGGTTAATTTAGGCAATACTGGATTCCCCTACCTCAAAAATTAATCCATCCTATTGGTTTGGCCTGTTATATTACCTATTTAACTGCATGATCAACTTCTATTTAGTGTTATTATTTCTTTTGATTTTGTTGATGTATCTTCCTGATACCCCTTTCTGGTTAATTGCTGATCTCTATGGCATCTGTTGTTGGATTAATTACCCTAACCTTTTTGGGGTCTTAATGCTTCTATTATTTCCACTGTTAATGGTAAGGTGTTTCCTGTCTGCTGGAGGGAGATGTATTACCTTATGCTTTACGCTTTACTTTTGATCAACAGGATGACTTCTTGCCATCAATATTTTGTTAAGGGGTCCTACTATATCTATTTTCCATTATATGATTAAGGCTGTGTTCTATGTCTTTTCCTTTTTCTAGAAATCTATCCTGGGGCTCATGACTTTGATGTATCAATGTTTAATTGCTATATTTTTGTATAGCTTCAAGATAGGCCCTAATTTATCTATTTTTTCTCCCTTTATTATGGATGTGTCCCCTCTTATGCTTCCTAACCTCACGTCCACAACCTATAAGGAGAGAAACTACAATACCCTTGCTACTATAACTTCTTCTTTGCAAGATTGGAACTACTTCTTGATTTCTCCCAGCCTATTTTTACTGATGCTATGGGATTAGCTATTGGTCTGCTTTTCTATATCTTGAAGGATTTCAAAGATGGCTTTCCTTTGAACCACTTTTGTTATTTTAATTGTTGGTTGTTGGATTTTTGGGTATTATGTCCAACAGGCTGCTTTTGGGGCTATTTTTCTGATTGCTTTTGCTAACCTCACCTTACCAACCTGTAAGGAGAGAAACTGCCATACCCTTGTTATTATTATTATCTCTTTACAAGATTGGACATACTTAATGATTTCTTTCCCATCTGCTTTTACTAATGATGTTAGTTTAGCTGCAAACCTGCTCTCCTTTCTCTTCAAGTATTTCAATGATGGCTCCCTTTTGAACCCCTTTTGTGTCTATGTTGTACCACTATTTTTTATTGTCTTATCTTATGGTGGGTGCAATAATTGTATTGTTGTTTTAATTATTGTCTATTGGATTTTTGGATCTTATGTTCAGCAGGCTACTTCTAAGGTTGTTAGCTGTTTGTTGGCTTTTTGTTTTTCTGATTGCTTTTGCTATTTGCAAACGGGCTACAGCTGATCACCACATGTTTATGGTCTATCTAAACTGCTGCTATTTTTTCCATATTGATTTAGTTAGACTTGTCCATGCCACTGTGATTATGCTTTTGCCTAATTGGAAATTAACTTATGCTATGTATATTCTGAATGGGTGGTTTTATGGCCAGCTTGCAGTTATTTGCTATCTTGGTCGTTGGCTGAACTGGATTATCAGGTTTTATGCCCGGCAAGCTGCTACTGGGGTTCTCTCTCATGTCCAGCAGGCTGCTTTTGGGGCTATTTTTTTGATTGCTTTTGCTAACCTCACCTTCCCAACCTGTAAGGAGAGAAACTACAATACCCTTGTTATTATTATTGTCTCTTTGCAGGATTGGACTTACTTAATGATTTCTATTTTTACTGAGGATGTTGGTTTAGCAAGTTCTTCTTTGTTTTGAAGGATTTCAATGATGGCTCTTTTGAACCCCTTTTGTATCTATGTTGTACCTCTCTTTTTTACTAGCTTATCTTATGGTGGGTGCAATAATTGTATTGTTGTTTTAATTGTTGGCTATTGGATTTTTGGGTCATATGTCCAGCAGGCTGCCTTTGAGGTTGTTGGCTATTTGTTACCAATTATTTTTGATTTTGCTTTCCAACCTGAAATGATCACTGATGTTTGTGGTCTATTTAATCGCTATTATTTTTCATCTTGTTAGACTTGTGCATCACGATTATGCTATTATCTACTTGGATATTATCTTATGCACTGCCTATATGGGTGGTTTTATGGCCGCCTTGCTATTATTTGCTATCTTAGTTGTTTGAACGGATTATCGAAGTTTTATTCCCATCTTGCGGGTTGTATCTCGATTGTCCTTATTTGGAATTGTTTGTGGTGGGGAGCAGCTTATTACTTGTGGCTTCTGGTCCATTTTATCTGTACTGCATTCCCATCTTAGCTCTATTAGACTTCTGCATTTCTTGTTTGGGCTTGGGTTATGCTGTCTTGCTTTACACTTGCTAGTTATTAACTTCTGCAATGATTATTAACAAGGGGTTGTTAACATCCGATTACTTATTCTAATTGAGTACCTTTTCTGCTATATTCTGAGTATAGTTGTAAGTTTCATATATGTCCCATATGTTTAGGATGGAGTTAATTACATGCTATTTGATTTGCCTTGTTGGATTTCAGCAGGCTTTTCAACTGGTTGTCTATTGCTTCTTTCCTCTACCTGGCCTTTTCTGCTATTTTCCTGTGGTGGG
Organism: Cymbidium sinense; assembly: GCA_021442155.1. Classification (NCBI taxonomy): domain Eukaryota; kingdom Viridiplantae; phylum Streptophyta; class Magnoliopsida; order Asparagales; family Orchidaceae; genus Cymbidium; species Cymbidium sinense. The sequence continues at coordinate 52,968 of JAKCPB010002127.1, read as the reverse complement.
TTTTCATGCTGGCCTAATTAAACTCTTGGCTCTGGTAAAAAATAAGGTGGATCTAGCAAAAATGGTTCATTTTCCTAGGTGTAGGGATTCTCATTCCATGGTGACTATATTGATGATATTTATTCTGCATGGGATCCCCTTTCTCATTCTACTCTTTGCTATATGCTTTTCTATAGTGTTTATGGCTTTGTTTAGGTTTGCAGGTACTAAGGCTCAAAAGACTTTTAACAAATGGTTGCTATCTTCCCACAAGTTTGTTGGCTATGATGGTCGTGATGATTTCACCCTTTTGGTTTGGTAGCTCTTGTGATGTAACCCTTCAGTTTTGGATGCTCATATTTGCATCCGCCCCAATTTGGTGTGATTGAGCCTGAGCCTTCTCTCACACACTTCTTTAGAATCTTTCTCAGTTTATGTTGTTTTCAATTTTCATTTTGTCTGTATTACTTTAACTGCTCTAATTTCTATCTTTCTATAATTTTGCAGGTGCATTTCTCTTGTTCTCTTGCAGGTTTGCTCCCTAGTGTCATGCATTCTCTCATCCTGAAGAGCTTTGGCCCGAATCTATTCATTAGCTTATCTATGTTAATCAATTTGTATCTTTGCTTTCCTTTTCTCTTTTATTTTGCTTTTGGTTGTACTTAGATAGGGGATTTACTCTCTAGGTTGATTGTAGTTCTTTGAGCAGTAGTTGTGGAGTTTATCCCCTGTTAAGGACCTTGTAAACCTCTTTTTGTGGCAATAGAATTCCCCTATATGGGGTTTCCCAAAAAAAAACCTTAAACCCCAAAAACATAAACCCTAAACCCTAAAACCTAAATCACAAACCCTAAACCCTAAGCTAAAACCTAAACCCTAAACCTAAAGCATAAACCCTAAACCCTAAAAACCATAAATCCTAAACCCTAAACTCTAAACTCTAAAACCCTAAACCCCAAACCATAAACCCTAAACCTTGACCTTAAACCCTAAACCCTAAAATCATAAACTCTAAAACCTTCAACCCTAAACCCTATTCCTTAGTTCATTTATTATTTAGCACTGATTAATAAACCTAATTAACAAATTTGTTACTATTCATGGGATTAATTAATCATTAATTAACTTAAAAAGTGTAATTAGGATTCTATTTGTAATTTTCCTAATTAAGTGAGCAATAAATTCCAAGAAAATCATGGGAGGTAGAGATCATCCCATTAAATTAACCCATAAAAATTTGGATTAATTGCTCACTTAATTTGAACCCGAAAGTAAAACCTAAACCCTAAACTAAAACCTGAACCCAAGACCTAGAACCAAAACCCTAAACCCTAAAAGTCCTAAACCCTAAACCCTAAACCCTAAAACCCTAAACCTTAAACCTTAAAACCTAAACCAAAAACCCTAAACCCTAAACAAAAACTTGAACCCTAAAAACCCTAAACCCTAAACCGTAAACCACAACCCTAAACTAAAAACCCTAAACCTAAACCTAAATCCTAAACCCTAAACTCTAACCAACCTAAACCTAAACCCTAAAAAAAGCATAAACACTAAAACCCTAAACCTTAAACCCTAAACCCTAACCATAATCACCAAACCCTAAAACCAAAATAAAAACCCAAACCTAAAAAATAAACTTAAAAATAAAACCTAAAAATAAATAAAAAAATATAAACCCTAAACTAAAAAAAAACCTAAATCTAAAATAAAAAAAATAGAAGAAACCTAAACCTAAACTAAAAAAAGTAGAACCTAAACCTAAACTTAAAATAAATAAAACCTAAACCCTAAAATAAATATAATAAATAGACAAAAAATAAACCTAAATTAAAAAATAAATCCAAAAAATAAAACAAAAATAAAAACCTAAAACCTAAACTTAAAAAAGTAAAATAAAAATATAAACGTAAACCTAAAAATAAAAAATAAAACTTAAACCTAAAATTAAAATAAAAATAAAACTAAAATAAAAAAAATAAATATAAACCTAAACCTCAACCTAAAAAAAAAACTAAAATAAAAAATGGAGCTAAAATAAGTAAACATAAAAATATAAACTAAACTAAATAAAAATAAAAAATAACACTAAATAATAAAAAAATTAAAATTAATTAAAATTAATTAAAAATAAACTAAATAAGTCAAAACTTATCGATTTACTTAATTAAAAAAACCATAAACCCTAAACCCTAAATGCTAAACCCTAAACACTAAACTCTAAACCCTAAACCCTAAAAACCCTAAAGCCTAGACACTAAACCCTAAACCATAAACCCTAACCCTAAACCCTAAACACTAAAACCCTAAACCCTCAAACCATAAACCCTAAACACTAAAGGCTAAACCCTAAACCCTAAAAACCTAGAGACTTATACCTAAGTAAAACCTAAAAATAACATAATAAAAAAACCTAAACCTTAATAAATAAAATAAAATAAAAAAATAAAATAAAATGTAAAATAAAACCTAAACCTAAAAAAATAAAATAGAATTAACTAATAATAAAACTAAAATAAATTAAATAATAACCTAAACTAAAATAAATAAAATAAAATAAACCTAAGAATAAAAAAATCTAAATAAAATAAAAAAATTAAACGTAAAATAAAAAATAAAACCTAAATATAATAAAAAAATAAATAAAACCTAAACCTAAAATTATCCCTAAACCTACAACACTAAACCTATAAACTTAAACCTACAATCCTAAAACTAAACTCTAAAACCCTAAATGTAAAACCCTAAGTTAAAACAACCTAAACCTAAACCCTAAACCCTAAACCCTAAACCCTAAACCCTAAAATCTAAACCCTAAACCCTAAACCTACAACCCTATACTTAAAAAAAGTACATTGGATGGCATCAATTATCAAATATATTAAAATCATTCAATACTTCCTAAATAGGTAAGTTCTTCAAATCATAAATCATAAACCCTAAACCCTAAACCCTAAACCATAAATCCTTAATGCTAAACCCTAAACCCTAAACCATAAAACTAACCCTAAATAGTAAACCCTAAACCTACAACCCTAAACCCTAAACTTGTAAAAACCCTAAACCTTAAATCCTAAACCCTGAACCCTAAATCCTAAACTCTAAACCCTAAACCCTAAAACCCTAAAGCTACACTAAACCCTAAACCTTAAACCTAAACCCCACTAAACCCTAAACCCTAAAACCCTAAACCCTAAAACCCTAAACGCTAAACCCTAAACTCTAAACCCTAAACTCAAAAACCTAAAAACCTAAAAACTTAAACCTAAACTAAGTAAAACCTAAAAATAAAACAAATAAAAAACTTAAACCTAAATAAAATAAATATATAAAATAAAACAAACTAAACATAAACCTAAACCTAAAATAAAAGAAGATAAACTAATAAAATAAACTAAAATAAAATAAATAATAACCTAAAATAAACTAAATATTTAAAATAAACCTAGCAATAAAAAACTAAATAAAATAAAAAATAAACGAAAAAAAAAAATAAAATAAACTAAAATAAACCTAAATAAAAAATAAAAACTAAATAAAAACCTAAACCTAAAACTAACCCCAAACCTACAATACTAAACCTACAACCCTAAACCCTGACCCTAAAAAATCTTAAACCCTAAACCCTAAAGCCTAAACACTAAGCCCTAAACCTTAAACCCTAACCCTAAACCCAAAACCCTAAAACCCTAAACCCTAAAACCCTAAACCCTAAACCCTAAACCCTAAACCCTAAACCCTAAACCATGAAAACATAAAAAATAAAATAAAAATAAAACTCAACTAAAAATAAACCTAAACCAAAAACAAATAAAATAAAAACCTAAACTAAAATAAATAAACCAAAAATAACTAAACTAAACTAAATAAAAATAAGAAATAAACCTAAATAAAATAACAAATATAATAAACTAAAATAAATAAAAAATAAATAAAGTAAAGTAAATCAACCTAAACCTATTTGTTTACTTACTTTTAAAAATAAATCTTAAACACTAAATCCTATACCCAAAACCCTAAGCCATAAACCCTAAAACTAACCCTAAATCATAAACCCTAAACCAACAACACCAAACCTACAACCCTAAACCCTAAACCCTGAACCCTAAAACCCTAAACCTAAAACCTAAAACCCTGAAGCCTAAACCATAAACCCTAAAAACCTAGAAACATAAACCTAAAAAAAAAACTCAACCTAAAAATAAACCTAAGCCTAGACCTAGACGTAATAAATAAACTAAAATAAAACCTAAACTAAAAAATAAACCTACAAAATAAACTAAACTAAAGAAAATAAAAATAAACCTAAATAAAAAATAAAAATAAAATATACTAAAATAAATAAATAAACAAACCTACTAGTTTACTTAATTTTAAAAAATAAACTAAATAAACCTAAACTTACTAACTTAATTTAAAAAAAAAAACTCTAAGCCTAAACCCTAAATCCTAAACCCCAAATTGTAAACCCTAAACCCTAAAACTAAATCGATAGCCCTAAACACTAAACTGTAAACCCTAAAACCTAAAAAACCCTAAACCCTAAAAAACCTCAAACCCTAAACCCTAAACCCTAAACCCTAAACCCTAAAAACATAAAAACCTCAACCTAAAAAATAAAATAAAAATAAAACTCAACTAAAAATGAAAAACATAAACCTAAACCTGAAAAATAAACTAAAATAAATAAACCAAAAATAAATAAACTAAACTGAATAAAAATAAAAAATAAACCTATTTAAAAATAAAATTCAAAATAAACTAAAGCAAATAAAAAATAAACTAAGTAAACTAAATAAACCTAAACCTTCAAGTTTACTTAATTTTAAAAACAAGCCTGAACCCTAAACCCTAAACCTTTAAACCCTAACCAAAAACCCTAAACCCTAAACCCCAAACCCTAAACCCCAAATCCTAAACCTAAACCTAAAGTAACTAAATAAATTAAGAAAGAAACAGAAACCCTAAACCCTAAACCTTAATCCCTAATCCCTAACCCTAAACCCTTAACCATAAACCCCAAACCACAAACCTAATCCTAAATAAACTAAATAAATAATAACCCTATAACCTAATAAACCTAAACCTAAACCTAAACCGTAAGAATGGGCAGAACCTTGATGGCAAGAACATCATTCAACTAGGCTCAGCCTAGATCTAGTAGTGGAGGCGAAGGCTGTGGCGATGGTTATTATAGAGGTGATGGGAGATCTGGCGGTGCTGGTGGATATGGATGTGGTGGTCGGAGTAGTGGTGGTTATGGAGGCAGGAGGAGTGACAGAGGTTATAGCCATGGTGGTGGGGGTGGGAGAGGTCGGGGTTATGATGGTGGATCCCGCTACTCGAGAGGTCAGCATGGTTTTGTTGGGAACTAAAGAAACTGAAGGTCAACCGATCTGATCTACTGCTTATGGAACTGTCTTTTAATAGAGATGGTTCTAGGTTTCTAGGGTTTTTGATTTGTTATATGCATGATGATTTTTTATCTATGTTGTCGCTAGTGCCTTATAAAACATGGTGTGTTACTACTTGGTTGATGAAATCAAAAAAAGAAAATGTTGAATCTGAAATTATTCTCTATTAAAAAAACCAAAAATCCTAAACCCTAAACCCTAAACCCTAAAAATAAAATTAAAAATTAAAAATTAAAAAAATTAAGAAAACCCTAACCCTAAACATTAAACCAATACCCAAAACCCTAAACACTAAATACTAAACCCTAAACCATAAAACCCTAAATCTCAAACACTAAACCCTAAACCCTAAACCATAAACCTTAACCTTAAACCCTAAACCCTAAAATCATAAACTCTAAAAACCTAAACCTTAAACCCTAAACCCTATTCCTTAGTTCATTAACTATTAACCAATGATTAATAAACTTAATTAACCAATTTATTTCTATTTGTGGGAATTAATCAATTAACTTAAAGAGTAATTAGGTTCAATGTCAATTTTTCTAATTGCAATAAATTCCAAGAAAATTAAGGGAGGTAAAGGTCATCCAATTAAATTAACCTACAAAATTTGAGATTAATTGCTCACTTAGTCTAAACCATAAACTAAAACTTGAACCCTAGACCTAAAACCTAAACCCTAAACTAAAACTTGAACCCTATAGCTAAAACCTAAACCTTAAACATTAAACCCAAATCCCTAAATCCCTAAACTTTAAACCCTCAACCCTAAACCCTAAACCCTAAAACCTAAACCAAAATCCCTAAACACTAAACTCTAAACCCTAAACCTAAAACTAAAACCTTAACCCTAGACCTAAAACCTAAACCCTAAATCCTAAACCCTAAACCCTAAAAATAGTAAATCATAAACCCTAAACCCTAACCCCTAAACCCTAAACCCTAAAACCCTAAACCCTAACCCCTAAACCCTAAACCATAAACCCTAACTATAACCTAAACCATAACTAAACTAAACCTAAACCCTAAAAAAACTAAAAATTAAATTATAAACCTAAACACTAAACCTAAACCATAAACTCCAAACCCTAAACCTTATCTTAAAGTATCTAAATAAATTAAAAAATAAACATAAACCCTAAAATTGAATAAACTTAAACCTAAACTTAAACCCTAAGATCTAGTAACCTTGATGGCTAACATCACTGCCAACCGCTGCCTACTGAGGTGGAGGCAAAAGGTGGCTACTAGTGGTGGATCCGAGGTACGTGGATATGGAGGGGTGGTCGAAAGGTTATGGAGGTGAGAGGAGCGATGGAGGTTATAGTCATGGTGGTGATAGAGGGAGAGGTCAAGGTTATGATGGTGGATCCCGCTACTCGAGAGGTTGGGGTGGTTCGGATGGGAACTGGAGAATTTAAATAACGACCAATCTGATCCACTGCTTATGGAACCATGTCTTTACAAAAGATACGGTTCTAGTTATCTAAAGTTTTTTTTTGCTCTATGCCTGCTTATTTTTAATCTATGTCATCGCTTGTGTCTAAGAAAACTTGGTGTGTTACTACTTGGTTGTTGAAATCGAAATGAATAAATGTAGAATCTAAATTTGTTATCTATTAAAAAAAATTTAAAAACCTTAAACCCTAAACTAAAAGTAGAACCCTAAACCTAAAACATAAACCCTAAACCCTAAAAATGAAAAAAATCAAAAAAATTAAAAAACCCTAACCCTAAACCCTAAAATCGTAAACCCTAAACCCTAAACCCTAAAACATAAACATTAAGCCCTAAAACCCTAAACCCAAAACCCAAAAGCCTAAACCCTAAATCCTAAACCCTAAACCCTAAGATAACCTTAAACACTAAACCATAAACCCTAAACCCAAAAAAACCCTAACCCTATACCTAAAAATTAAACCCAAAATGCTAAACATTAAACTCTAAAAACCCTAAATCCAAAACCCTAAACCCTAAACCCTAAACTCTATACCCTAAAACCCTAAACACTAAATAATAAAACCTAAACCGTAAACCCAAAACCCAAAACCCAAAACCCAAAACTCGAAACTAAAACCAGAAACCTAGACCTAAAACTTAAACCCTAAGCCCTAAACCCTAAAAATCATAAACTCTAATCCCTAATCCTTAAAACCCTAAACCATAAACCCTTAACCCTAAACCTTAAACCATAAACCCTAAAGCCTAATCCCTAACCCTAAACCCTAAACCTAAAAATCTTAAACTCTAAAACCCCAAACCTTAAACCCTAAACCCTATTCCTTAGTTCATTTACTATTGAGCAATGATGAATAAACTTAATTAACTAATTTAAAACTATTCATGGGATTACTAATTAATTGTTAAAAGAATAAGTAGGTTGAATTAGTCAATTTTCTAAGAGAAATAAAATCCTGTGAAAATTATGAGGCAGGTCATCCTATTAAATTAACCCACATAATTTGGGATCAATTCCTTAATCAACCTTAAACTAAAACTTGAATGCTAGACCTAAAATCTAAACCCTAAACTAAAACTCAATCCTAGACATATAAACCTAAACCCTAAACCAAAAAAAGCCTTTAAACCCTAAACCCTAAACCCTAAAACCATAAACCCTAAACCCTAAAACCTAAACCATAAATCCTAAACCCTAAATATTAAACTAGAAACCCAAAATCCTTAACTAAAACTAAACCTAACCTAAAACATAAACTTCCCCTAAAACCCTAAAGCCTAAAGCCACTAAACCCTAAACCCTAAACCTTAAACCCTAAAACCTAAACTCTAAACCCATAACCCTAAACCCTAAACACAAAAAAAAAGACTTAAACCTAAATAAAACCTAAAAAAACATAAATAAAAAACATAAACATAAATAAAATAAAATAAAAACCTAAACTAAACTAAATAAAATAAAATAAACCTAAGAATAAAAAACATAACTAAAATAAAAAGAAAACATAAAATAAAAAAATTAACTTGTAATAAAATGAAATAAAAATTAAATAAAAACCAAAACCTAAAAATTAAACATACAAATAAATAAAAAATAAAACCCAAATGCTAAACTAAAATTAAAAACTTAACCAAAAATAAAAATAAAATAAACAAAATAAACCTAAACCTAAACCCTAAACCCTAAACCCTAAACCATAAACCCTAAACCCTAAATGCTAAACCCTAAACACTAAACTCTAAACCCTAAACCCTAAAAACCCTAAAGCCTAGACACTAAACCCTAAACCATAAACCCTAACCCTAAACCCTAAACACTAAAACCCTAAACCCTCAAACCATAAACCCTAAACACTAAAGGCTAAACCCTAAACCCTAAAAACCTAGAGACTTATACCTAAGCTAAGTAAAACCTAAAAATAACATACATAAAAAACCTAAACCTTAATAAAATAAAATAAAAAATAAAATAAAAATGTAAAATAAAACCTAAACCTAAACCTAAACCTAAAAATAAAATAGAATTAACTAATAATAAAACTAAAATAAATTAAATAATAACCTAAACTAAAATAAATAAAATAAAATAAACCTAAGAATAAAAAAATCTAAATAAAATAAAAACTAAACGTAAAATAAAAATAAAAAAAACCTAAATATAATAAAAAAAACGAAATAAAAACCTAAACCTAAAATTATCCCTAAACCTACAACACTAAACCTATAAACTTAAACCTACAATCCTAAAACGGAAACTCTAAAAAACCCTAAATAAACCCTAAGTTAAAACTTGAACCCTAAACCTAAACCCTAAACCCTAAACCCTAAACCCTAAACCCTAAAATCTAAACCCTAAACCTAAACTACAACCCTATACTTAAAAGTACATTGATGGCATCACTATCAAATATAATAAAATCATTCAATACTTCCTAAAAAAGTTCTTCAAATCATAAATCATAAACCCTAAACCCTAAACCATAAATCCTTAATGCTAAACCCTAAACCCCAAACCATAAAACTAACCCTAAATAGTAAACCCTAAACCTACAACCCTAAACCCTAAACTTGTAAAAACCCTAAACCTTAAATCCTAAACCCTGAACCCTAAATCCTAAACTCTAAACCCTAAACCCTAAAAACCCTAAAGCCTAAACACTAAACCCTAAACCTTAAACCCTAAACCCTAATTGAAAACCCTAAACCATAAAACCCTAAACCCTAAAATCCTATACCCTAAACCCTAAACCATAAACCCTAAACTCGAAACCCTAAAAACCTAAAAACTTAAACCTAAACTAAGTAAAACCTAAAAATAAAATAAATAAAAAAACTTAAACCTAAATAAAATAAAATAAAATAAAAACAGAAACTGAAACATAAACCTAAACCTTAAAATAAAAGAAGATAAACTAATAAAAATAAACTAAAAATAAAATAAATAATAACCTAAACTAAACTAAATATTTAAAATAAACCTAGCAATAAAAAACTGAAATAAAATAAAAACTAAAAGTAAAAAAAAATAAAATAAAACTAAAATAAACCTAAAATAAAATAAAAACTAAATAAAAACCTAAACCTAAAACTAACCCCAAACCTACAATACTAAACCTACAACCCTAAACCCTAGACCCTAAAAAACCTTAAACCCTAAACCCTAAAGCCTAAACACTAAGCCCTAAACCTTAAACTCTAACCCTAAACCCAAAACCCTAAAACCCTAAACCCTAAAACCCTAAACCCTAAACCCTAAACCCTAAACCCTAAACCCTAAACCATAAAAACTTAAAAAATAAAATAAAAATAAAACTCAACTAAAAAATAAACCTAAACCTAAAAAAACTAAAATTAAAAACCTAAACTAAATAAATAAACCTAAAATAACTAAACCAAACTAAATAAAAATAAGAAATAAACCTAAATAAAATAACAAATATAATAAACTAAAATAAATAAAAAATAAATAAAGTAAAGTAAATCAACCTAAACCTATTTGTTTACTTACTTTTAAAATAAATCTTAAACACTAAATCCTATACCCAAAACCCTAAGCCATAAACCCTAAAACTAACCCTAAATCATAAACCCTAAACCAACAACACCAAACCTACAACCCTAAACCTCCCTAACCCTAAAACCCTAAACCTAAAACCTAAAACCTTGAAGCCTAAACCATAAACCCTAAAAACCTAGAAACATAAACCTAAAAAAAAAACTCAACCTAAAAATAAACCTAAGCCTAGACCTAGACATAATAAATAAACTAAAATAAAAAACCTAAACTAAAAAAATAAACCTACAAAAAATAAACTAAACTAAAGAAAAATAAAAAATAAACCTAAATAAAAATAAAAATAAAATATACTAAAATAAATAAATAAAAACAAAACCTACTAGTTTACTTAATTTTAAAAATAAACTAAATAAACCTAAACTTACTAGTTTACTTAATTTTAAAAAAAAAACTCTAAGCCCTAAACCCTAAATCCTAAACCCCAAATTGTAAACCCTAAACCCTAAAACTAAATCGATAGCCCTAAACACTAAACTGTAAACCCTAAAACCTAAAAAACCCTAAACCCTAAAAAACCTCAAACCCTAAACCCTAAACCCTAAACCCTAAATCCTAAAACCCTAAACCCTAAACCCTAAACCCTAAAGCCTTAACCCTAAACCCTAAAAACATAAAAACCTCAACCTAAAAAATAAAATAAAAATAAAACTCAACTAAAAATGAAAAACATAAACCTAAACCTGAAAAATAAACTAAAATAAATAAACCAAAAATAAATAAACTAAACTGAATAAAAATAAAAATAAACCTAATTAAAATAAAATTCAAAATAAACTAAAGCAAAAAAATAAACTAAGTAAACTAAATAAACCTAAACCTTCCAGTTTACTTAATTTTAAAAACAAGCCTGAACCCTAAATCCTAAATTTTAAAACTAACCCTAAGCTCTAAACCCTAAACCTACAACACTAAACTTGCAACCCTAAACCCTAAACCATAAACCCTAACCCTAAATCCTAAATAATAAAAGCATAAACCCTAAAACCTGAAACCCTAAACTTTAAACCCTAACCAAAAACCCTAAACCCTAAACCCCAAATCCTAAACCTAAACCTAAAGTAACTAAATAAATTAAGAAATAAATAGAAACCCTAAACCCTAAACCTTAATCCCTAATCCCTAACCCTAAACCCTTAACCATAAACCCCAAACCACAAACCTAATCCTAAATAAACTAAATAAATAATAACCCTATAACCTAATAAACCTAAACCTAAACCTAAACTGTAAGAATGGGCAGAACCTTGATGGCAAGAACATTACTCAACTAGGCTCAGCCTAGATCTAGAAGCGGGAGGCTAAGGTCGTGCATGGTTATTATGAGGTGATGGGAGATCGGCGTGGGATATGGATGTGGTGGTCTGAGTGGTGGTTATGGAGGCGTGAGGAGGATGCAGGTTTATAGCCATGGTGGTGGGGTGGGAGAGGTCGGGTTATGATGGTGGGATCCCGCCACTGAGAGGTCGCATGGTTTTGTTGGGAACTAAAGAAATCAAGGTCAACCGATCCGACTTACCGCTATGGAACTATGTCTTTTAATAGAGATGGTTCTGTGTTTTGATTTGTTTATATGCATGATGATTTTTTATCTATGTTGTCGCTAGTGCCTTATAAAACATGGTGTTACTACTTGGTTGATGAAATCAAAAAAGAAAATGTTGAATCAAAATTATTCTCTATTAAAAAAACCAAAAATCCTAAACCCTAAACCCTAAACCCTAAAAATAAAATTAAAAATTAAAAATTAAAAAAATTAAGAAAACCCTAACCCTAAACATTAAACCAATACCCAAAACCCTAAACCCTAAATACTAAACCCTAAACCATAAAACCCTAAATCTCAAACACTAAACCCTAAATCCTAAACCATAAACCTTAACCTTAAACCCTAAACCCTAAAATCATAAACTCTAAAAACCTAAACCTTAAACCCTAAACCCTAAACCATAAAGCTTAAACCCTATTCCTTAGTTCATTAACTATTGACCAATGATTAATAAACTTAATTAACCAATTTATTACTATTTGTGGGATTAATTAATCATTAATTAACTTAAAAGAGTAATTAGGGTTCAATTAGTCAATTTTTCTAATTAAGTTAGCAATAAATCCCAAGAAAATTAAGGGAGATAGAGGTCATCCAATTAAATTAACCTACAAAATTTGGGATTAATTGCTCACTTAATCTGAACCCTAAACTAAAACCTGAACCCTAGACCTAAAACCTAAACCCTAAACTAAATTACTATAAACCTAAAACATTAAACCCAAATCCTAAATCCTAAACTTTAAACCTCAACCCTAAACCCTAAACCCTAAAACCTAACCAAAATCCTAAACACTAAACTCTAAACCTAAACCTAAAACTAAAATAACCTAGACCTAAAACCTAAACCTAAATCTCTAAACCCTAAACCCTAAAATAGTAAATCCACAAACCCTAAACCTAACTAAACCTAAACCCTAAAACCCTAAACCCTAACCCCTAAACCCTAAACCATAAACCCTAACTATAACCTAAAACCATAAAATCTAAACCCTAAACCTGAAACCCTAAACCTAAACTAAAAGTAACTAAATAAATTAAAATATAAACCTAAACACTAAACCCTAAACCATAAACTCCAAACCCTAAACCTTATCTTAAAGTATCTAAATAAATTAAAAAATAAACATAAACCCTAAAACTGAATAAACTTAAACCTAAACTTAAACCCTAAGATCGGACAGAACCTTGATGGCTAGAACATCACCGTCAACCAGGCTCAGCCTAGATCTGGAGGTGGAGGCAAAGGCGGCTACTAGTGTAGTGGTGGATCTGGAGGTTGGTGGATATGGAGGGGGTGGTCAGAGCAGTGGTGGTTATGGAGGTGAGAGGAGCGATGGAGGTTATAGTCATGATGGTGATAGAGGGAGAGGTCAAGGTTATGATGGTGGATCCCGCTACTCGAGAGGTTGGGGTGGTTCGGATGGGAAGAATTTAAATAACGTCGATCCGCTTATGGAACCGTGTCTTTACAAAAGATACGGTTCTAGTTATCTAAAGTTTTTTTTTTTTGCTCACATCTTATTTTAATGTCATCGCTAAGAAAACTTGGTGTGTTACTACTTGGTTGTTGAAATCGAAATGAATAAATGTAGAATCTAAATTTGTTATCTATTAAAAAAAATTTAAAAACCTTAAACCCTAAACTAAAAGTAGAACCCTAAACCTAAAACATAAACCCTAAACACTAAAAATGAAAAAATCAAAAAATTAAAACCCTAACCTAAACCCTAAAATGAACCCTAAACCCTAAACCCTAAACATAAACATTAAGCCCTAAAACCCTAAACCTAAAACCCAAAGCCTAAACCCTAAATCTAAACCCACCACAGATAACCTTACACTAAACCATAAACCCACCAAAACCCTAACCCTATGCCTAAAATTAAACCCAAATGCTAAACCAAACTCTAAAACCCTAAATCCAAACTCCACCCACCCTACTCTGCCCTAAAACCCTAAACACTAAATAATAAAACCTCCACCCAAAACCCACCAAAACCCCAAACTACTAACCGACTGGACTCTTAAACTAAACTCCACCATCATAAACTCTAATCCCTAATCCTTAAACCCTATAAACCCTTAACCTAAACCTTAAACCATAAACCACAACCCTAAATCCTAAACCTAAACCCAAAATCTTAAACTCTAAAACCCCAAACCCAAAAACCATTCTTGTTCAGTTCATTTACTATTGAGCAATGATGAATAAACTTAATTAACTAATTTAAAACTATTCATGGGATTAATTAATCATTAATTAAGTTAAAAGAATAAGTAGGGTTCAATTAGTCAATTTTCCCAATTAAGAGAGCAATAAATCCCAGGAAAATTATGGGAGGCAGAGGTCATCCTATTAAATTAACCCACATAATTTGGGATCAATTGCTCACTTAATCTGAACCTTAAACTAAAACCTGAATGCTAGACCTAAAATCTAAACCCTAAACTAAAACCTGAATCCTAGACATAAAACCTAAACCCTAAACCAAAAAAGCCTTAAACCCTAAACCCTAAACCCTAAAACCATAAACCCTAAACCCTAAAACCTAAACCATAAATCCTAAACCCTAAATATTAAACTAGAAACCCAAAATCCTTAACTAAAACCTGAACCCTAGACCTAAAACATAAACTTTAAACCCCAAAAACCCTAAAGCCTAAAGCCTAACACTAAACCCTAAACCCTAAACCTTAAACCCTAAAACCTAAACTCTAAACCCATAACCCTAAACCCTAAACACAAAAAAAAGACTTAAACCTAAATAAAACCTAAAAAAAACATAAATAAAAAACATAAACATAAATAAAATAAAATAAAAACCTAAACTAAACTAAATAAAATAAAATAAACCTAAGAATAAAAACATAACTAAAATAAAAAGAAAACATAAAATAAAAAAAATTAACTTGTAATAAAATGAAATAAAATTAAATAAAACCAAAACCTAAAAATTAAATACAAATAAATAAAAAATAAAACCCAAATGCTAAACTAAAATTAAAAACTTAACCTAAAATAAAAATAAAATAAACAAAATAAACCTAAACCTAAACCTAAATAAAATTAAACTAAACAAAAATATAAAAAACCTAAACCAAAACTTAAAATAAACAAAACTTATACTTGAACCT
This sequence comes from Cymbidium sinense, assembly GCA_021442155.1. Lineage (NCBI taxonomy): Eukaryota > Viridiplantae > Streptophyta > Magnoliopsida > Asparagales > Orchidaceae > Cymbidium > Cymbidium sinense. Next base: position 37,853 of record JAKCPB010002127.1, on the reverse strand, counting down.
AAAATAAATAAAATAAAATAAACTAAAAATAAACCTAAACCTAAACTAAAAAAAAAAACCTAAAACCATAACCTAAAAAAATAAAATAAAAACCTAAAGCTAAATCTAAAAATTAAAATTAAAATATAAACCAAAAAACTAAAATAAAAATAAAACTCAAATAAAAAACAAACCTAAAAAATAAACTAAAATAAATATACCTCAAATAAATGAACTAAACTAAATACAAATAAAAATAAAAAATAAAATAACCTAAAATAAATAAAAATTAAATTAAATAATCATAAACCTACCAATGTACTTAACGTAAAAAAATAAAAAAATAAAAACAAATAAAACAAATAAAAAAACCCTAAACTTAAGCCCTAAATCCTAAACCCTAAACCCTAAACCATAAAATCCTAAAAGTTAAACCCTTAATCCTGAACCCTAATACCCTAAACCCTAAACCCCAATCCCTAAACCATAAATAGTTGACCCTGAAAACCTAAAAACCTAAACCTAAACTAAATAAAACCTAAAAATAAATTAAATAAAAAAACCTAAAACTAAATAAAATAAAATAAAACAAAATAAAATAAAAACCTAAAGTAAAACCTTAACCTAAACCAAAACCCAAACCTGAACCTAACATAAAAAAATAAAATAAAATAAAAACTAAACAAAAGTAAAACAAATAAAAACTCAAACTAAAGTAAAAAAAATCAAATAATCATAAAAATAAAAAACCTAAATAAAATAAAAACTAAATGTAAAATAAAAATAAAAAAACTTAAATTAAAATAAAATAAAAAATAAACAAAACCTAAACCTAAAAAATAAAACATAAAAATAAATAAAAAATAAAACCTAAAACCTAAACTAAAAAAATAACTAAACCTAAAATAAATAAATAAAATAAACCTAAATATTAACAAAAATAAACTAAACTAAAGTAAATAAAACCTAAACCTAAACATAAAATAACCTAAACCTAAACCTTAAATTAAATTAAATATAATAAACTAATAATAATCCTAAACCTAAACTAAAAAAATAAAACCTAAAAATAAACCTAAAATTAAAACCTTAAACCGAAACCTAAAAAAATAAATAAAACCTAAACCTAAACCTAAAATAAATTAAAAATTAAACTAAACTAAAAAAAAAGTATAAACCTAAACCTAAAAAAAAAAACAAAACCTAAACTAAAATAAATAAACTTAAAATAAATAAACTAAACTTAATAGAAAAAATAATCCTAAATAAAAATAAAATAAAATAAACTAAAAAAAATAAAAATAAACTATATAAACTAATTAAACCCTGTTAATTTAAAAAAACACCTAAACCCTAAAGCCTAAAGCATAAACCTTAAAACTAAACCCTAAACCCTACCTCTAAACCCTAAGCCCTCAACAGAGCCCTAGCCACCCCCTAAACCCTAAACCCCCCAAACCCTAAACCCTATTCCTGAAGCATAAACCCTAAAACCCTAAACCCTAAACTAAACCCTAAACTCCAAAACCTTATCCTAAAACCTGACCCTAACCTCAACCATAAACCTAAACCCAAAGTAACTAAATAAATTTAAAATAAACCTAAGCCCTAAAACTAAAACCTAAACCCCTAAGAATGGGTGAACCTGACGAGAACATCACTTTCAACTGCTCGGTCTAGATCGGTGGAGGCAAAGGCGGCAGGTCGTGGTGGTGGGGATCGGAGGTGGTGGATATGGAGGTGGTTGTCAGAGCAGTGGTGGTTATGGAGGTGGGTGGAGCGATGAAAATTATAGCCATGGTGCTGGTGGAGGGAGAGATCTGGGATACAATGGTGGATCTCATTACTCGGCGTGGTGGTTCGATGGAAACTAAATAAGGCCAATCCGATTTGCTACTTATGGAACTATGTCTTTGAGAGGCATTCTAGTTATCTAGGGTTTTTTTTTCTATGTGTGCTCATACTTTATCTATGTCATCGCTTGTATCTTAAAAAACTTTGTGTGTTATTTGGTTGATGAAATTGAAAAGAAGAATTGTTAAATATGAATTTGTTCTCTATTAAAAAAAAATAAAAAACCCTAAACCCTAAACTAAAACCTAAACCTTAGACCTAAAATCTAAACCCTAAACCCTAAACCCTAATCCCTAAAACCTAAATGACAAACCCTAAACCCTAAACCACAAACCCTAAACCTTAAACTCTAAACCCTCAACTAACCTCAAAACCTAAACCCTAAAAGCTAAAACCTAAACAAACTAAATAAAATGTAAAATAAAATAAATAAAACACACCAAAATAAAATAAAATAAAACCTAAACTAAAACCTAAACCTGGACCTAAAAAACCTAAACCTAAAAATAAATAAAAATAATTAAAATTAAAATAAAATAAAATTCATAAAACAAACTAAACTAAAAAAATAAAACCTAAAATAAACTAAAATAAAAAAGGTAAACCTAAACCTAAAAATAAAAAATAAAACCCAAACCACAAAAATAAAATTAAAATAAAACTAAACTAAAAAATAAACATAAACCTAAACATAAAAAATAAACTAAATAAAAATAAAAATAAACCTAAATAAAAATAAAAAATAAAAAAAACTAAAATAAATAAAAAAACTAAATAAACTAAATAATCTTAAACCTATGAGTTTACTTAATTTAAAAAAAATAAACCTAACTTTAAACCCTAAATCCTAAAACTAAACCTAAATCCTAAACCCTGAACCCTAAACCTCCAACCCTAAACCCTAAACCTTAAACCTTAAAACCCTAAACCCTAAACCCTAAACCCTAAATCCTAAACCTTAAAACCCTAAAACCTAAACCTTAAACCCTAAATCATAACCCAACCTAACCCTAAACCCTCCCACTAAGCCCTAAAACCTAACAACTAAAGCTAAATTAAATAAAACCTAAAAAAATCAAATAAATCATAAAATCTAAACTTAAATAAAATAAGAAAATAAAATTAAATAAAAACCTAAACTAAACCAAACCTAAACGCTAAACCAGTAAAATAAAATGATAAAATAAAACTAAATTAAAAGATAAATAAAACCTAAACTAAACTAAAAAAAATAAACTAAAATAAAAAACCTAAATAAAAAACTAAACATAAAATAAAATAAAATAAACCTAAAATAAAATAAAATAAAACTAAATAAAACCTAAACCTAAAATAAACCTAAAATAAATAAAAAAATAAAACTAAACCCTAAACTAAAATAAATAAAACCTAAAATAAACCAAAACCTAAACTAAAGTAAATAAAACCTAAACGTAAACCCAAAATAAACTAAACCTAAAAATTAAACTAAATAAAATAAAATAAACCAAAAATAAAGCTCAACTTGAAATAAAAAATAAAACATAATAATAAACCTCAAATAAAAACCTAAATCCTAAACCTAAAAAATAAAATAAAAACCTAAACCTAAACCTAAACCTAAAAATAAACAATAAAACTAAACATAAAATTTTTTTTAAATAAAACTAAAAAATAAAAAACCTAAACCTAAACTTAAAAAAAAACTAAAATAAAACCTTAACATAACTAAACATAAATAAATAAACTAATAATAAATAAAATATAAACCTAAATAAAATAAAATCTAATCTAAATAAACATAAACCAACTGGTTTGCTTAATTTTAAAAAAAAACCCTAAAAACCCTAAAAACCCAAATCAACCCTGCCTGGCTAAACCAACTAAACTAAACCCAAAACCATACCCCACTAAATCCTAAAACTAAGCTGATCCTAACTAACTCTAACCTAACCCTACCCTAAACCAAAGAAAATCCAAAGGCTAAAGCCTAAACACTAATCTACCAAACCCAAAAAACCTAAACACTAAACCATAAACCCTAAACATTCCAAAGCTAAATAAACTTTAAAAACATAAATAAAAATATGGACCTAAATAAAATAAATATAAGCAAAAACTAAATAAACCTAAACCTAAAAATAAAATATAATAAAGAAAATACAAATACACTAAAATAAAATAAATAGAAACCTAAACTAAACTTAAAAATAAAATAAAACTAAGAATAAATAACCTAAATAAAATCAGAACTAAACATAAAATAAAAATAAAATAAACCTAAAATAAAATAAAATAAAAACTAAATAAAAACCTAAACCTAAAAAATAAATAAAAAATAAAACATAAACCCTAAACTAAAACTAAAAACTTAACTTAAATAGATCAAAATAAACAAAATAAACATAATCCTAAACCTAAACTAAAAGAAACTAAACTGAAATAAATAAAACCTAAACTTAAACCTAAAATAAACTACACTTAAACCCAAACCAAAACTAAATAAAATAAAATAAACTAAAAATAAACCTAAACCAAAACTAAAAAATAAAACCTAAAAATAAACCTAAAATAAAGACCTAAAACCTTATCTTAAAAAATAAAATAAAAACCTAAAGCTAAACCTAAAAATAAAAAGATAAAATTTAAACTTAAAAAGAAAATAAAAATAAAACTCAACTAAAAAATAAACCTAAACCTAAATATAAACTAAAATAAATAAACCTCAAATAAATAAACTAAACTAAATAAAAATTAAAATAAATAAAATATAAACTAAATAAATCTAAACCTACTACTTTACTAAATTAAAGGAACATTAAAAAATAAAACAAATAAAAAAACACTAAATCTTATACCCTAAACCCTAATCCCTAAGCCTTAAAATCCTAAAACCAAAACTTTAAATCCTAAACCCTAAACCCTAAACCCTAAAACCCTAAACCCTAAACCCCAAACCCTAAACCATAAACCCTAAACCCGAAAAACATAAACACAACTAAATAAAACCTAAAAATATATAAATAAAAAAAATCTATTTCTAAATAAAATAAATTAAATGAAAAAAGTAAAAACCTAAATTAAACATAAAATTAAATAAAATAAAAAAAATAAAACTAAATAAAATAAAACAAATAAAACCTAAAATAAACTAAAAAAAAATGAACAAATAAAAAACCTAAATAAAATAAAACTAAATGTAAAATAAAAATAAAATAAACCTAAAATAAAATAAAATACTAAACAAAGCCAAAACCTAAAAATAAACCTAAATAAAAAGAAAACTAAACCTAACTAAAAAACCTAAACCTAAAATACATAATAAAATAAACCTAAACCTAAACTAAAAATAAATAAACCTAAACCTACCAAAATCTAAACATTAAAATAGATAACTAATAAACTAAAAATAAACCTTAACCTAAACTAAGAGATAAAACATAAAACAAACCTAATAAAACCTAAATTGTGGACCTAAAATAAAATAAAAACCTAAACCTAAACCTACAAATAAAATAAAAAAACCTAAAATAAAATAAAATAATTAAACTAAAATATGCATAAACTAAACCTAAAAAAAAACTATTAAATCTTAAGCTAAAATAACTAAACAAAAATAAATAAACTAAACTAAATAAAATAAATTACCTATAAAAAATAAAATAAATTAAATTAAAATAAATAAAATCTATGTAAACTAATTAACAAACCTATCGCTTAGTTTTTTTAAAAAAACTAAATCTAAACTAAAACTTAAACCCAAATCTTAAACCTAAACCCAAACTAATCCCAACCTAAACCTAAACCTAAACTAGAATCTAACCCTAATCCCTAAACCTATACCACACAAAACCCTAAAACTAACCCAAAAGCAAACACACACCTAACTAAACCATAAACCCACAAACCAATGCTAAAAGCATAAACCCAAAACCTAAACCCTAAACCCTAAAATCTAAATCCTAAACCCTAAACCCTATCCCTAAACCCCAAACCCTAAACATAAATCTAAAGTAATAAAATAAATTAAAAAGTAAACATAAACACTAAAACTTAATAAATCTAAACCCTAAGAATGGGCGAAACAGATAACAACACCATCAACAGGCTCGGTCAGATAGGTGGAGGTGAAGGTGGAGGCTGTGGTTATCATAATGGTGGTGGGCGATCTACAGGTCTGGTTATATGGAGGTGGTGGTTATTGAGGTAAGAGGAGCAACGAAGATTACAATTGTGGTGGTGGCGGAGGGAGAGATCTGGGATATGATGGTGGATCACTTAGAGGCGTGGTTATGAGACAAGATAAGAATGACTAATCGATCTACTACTTATGGAACTGTCTTTCTATAGATAGTTCTAGTTATCTAAGGTTTCTTATTTGTTCTATGCATGCTCATTTTTTATCTATGTCATCTCTTAAGTCTTAAAAAACTTGGTCTATTTTTTGGTTGATGAAATCGAAAAGAAAAAATGTTTAATTTGAATTTGTTCTATGTTAAAAAAAACTAGAAACCCTAAACCCTAAACTAAAACCAACCCTAGACCTAAAACCTAAACTCCATGAAAGCACCCAAAACCCTAAACCCTAAACCCAAAAAAAAAATCCTAAACCATAAAATATAAACCCTAAAACCTAAACCTAAACCTAAAACCTAAACCATAAATCCTAACCCTAAACCATAAACCATAAACCTAAAAAATCCTAAACCTTAAACCTAAATCCTTAACCAAAAACACTAAACCTACAAAAGCTAAAATCCTAAACCTAAGCTAACTAAAACCTAAAAATAAAGTAAATAAGAAAACCTAAACCAAAATAACATAAAATAAAAACCTAAACCCAAACTTATACCTAAACTTAAACCTAAACATAAACCTAAAAAGAAAATAAAAGAAAAAATAAAGACTAAACTAAAATAAAATACAAAAAAACCTAAGCTAAACTAAAAAATAGCACACTTAAATGATGAATGTATGTGTATGTTTAGAATTTATATTTTATTTGATTGAATTATTTAAGCATATTAATTTAAAACTTTATCCAAATTCTTATACAAAAAGGACATAAGAATGAAATTAAATAGACATGCGTCATTCTTAAACCAGAGATGTGAGGTAAGCAAATGACCTCTTCAGAGCTAGCTAGCCTTGTATTCTCATGATGTCTAGACAATATACCCATTTGCATTCAAATATATGTAAATTCATATACATGAGCATAGGAAGTAAGCTCCAAATCATATGGCTAATTAATTCAACCACTTAGTCAATTATGAATGCATGCAATTTTAATGTAAAATGGGATTTTCATTCACTAATCACATATACATATACATGTACAAAGATATAAGCAATTACATGTCATTATTAAAATAGGGAAGTGAGGTAATCAAATGACCTCCTTAGGGTTAACTAAAGCCTCATATTTCTGAATGTCCAGACTATATACATGCTTTTCTTGGACATACATGGATGTATACATAAATGAGGGAAAGAAAACCATGCAAAGATTGTATATTTTTTTGATTGAATTATTTATATATATGAATTAGAGCTCTATCAAAAATCTAATGTTGAAATACATAAGAATGAAATCAAATGGGTACATGTCATTGTTAAACCAGGGAAGTGAGGTAACCAAATGACCTCCTTGGGGCTAGCTAAAGCCTCGTGTTCCCTGGATGTCCAGACTATCTACCCATTACCATTCAATCTTATATAAATCAACACATGAATAGAGGAAAGAGAACTCAACATTCATACATTAGCTATAAGCACATGCATTTCTTATGTATTTATAACTAGCATCATAACATTATTATTCATTTATAAGCTTTTGAAAATACATTTGGATTTAATAATGATAATAGCCATGCATATATTAAATTAAATCAACACATGCATGCTTACATAAAGGAAATCCATTTTATTTTACTTGATTTTGAAAAGATGGATGCATGAATTCAAATGACATACCAAATTCAACATAATTGGAAAGAGGACAATCAAATATAAGCATGTGATTCATTCAACCAAACTAGTTCTTAAGGATAATCAAATCAAATAAGATTATTGAAAGTATGCCAAAGCTTCTTTATTAATTAAATTTTAAATTTGATTTGATTTAAAGAGGAGATGGGAAATCATCACTTGATGTTTTAAACCCATTCCCACATTAGTGATTTGATTTAATTAAAGGAAATGTAATTAAGTTGATTTTATGGGTTAATTAAGTTGAACCCTTAATTAGATGAATTAATTACTATTACTTATGTCACCTTAAAGTAATTAACTAAATAATTATGAGCCAACATGATACACATGGAAAATAAACTTGCAATGATCATAGGAAATAAAAGGGGCATAATGCAATTGGCTCATGATTAATAGTTAAATAGATTAAGGCACTTAATTAATTACTCTTGTGGTTTTGCCACACATGTGGACTAACCATAATTTCATTAAACTCCATTAGATTATTAAACACCTAAAGATCTAGCCCTTGATTTAATTAATTAAGGTCTGATGTGATTATGATTTCAATTTGAATAAATGATTTAATTAATTTGTTAAACCTTAATTAATTTTATTTTAAATAAAGGGTGAAATAAACTTAGGGAAAGGGGTCTCAACCCTATTCCTTTGTTCACTTACTATTGAATAATGATTAATAAACTTAATTAACCAATTTATTACTATTCATGGGATTAATTAATCATTAATTAACTTAAAAAGTAGTTAAGGTATAATTAGTCAATTTTTCTAATTAAGTGAGCAATAAATCCCAAGAAAATCATGCGAGGTAGAGGTCATCCTATTAAATTAACCCATAAAATTTAGGATAAATTGCTCAAGTAATTAAGGAGTAATTAAGCTAATTAATTTTGTAATTAAACCTTAATTAAACCTTAATTACTATTCAAATATAGTTAAGATCATTTTAATTAATTCTCCCAAATACCTTTAAAATTAGTATTTATTTGCATTTTTATTTCTCTATGATTTTTATGTTTTAGAAGTTTGACCATTAAAATGATTAATTAAGCCTAATTAAAGCCTAATCCTATTGGCGCCATGTGGCACGCTGATGCAGCATGCTTTCCACGTGGCACCATGGGATTGGCTACTTAAAACTTATCTGACTTAGCACCTACGTGGTGACAACGGACGCACTTTCTCATTCGCTATTTAGATCGGACAGCTATGATTAATCTTACAGCTTAATAAGATTAAATCAGATTGACTTAGCAGATCTAATCACCACTGTCTATTTTGATCAAGCAGAACAGACAGTGGTGTGATCTAACATCATGCAAGTGAGGGAGAATGGAGTCTGTCCTCCATTGCTCACTTGATCTGAGCTTACACGAGCTTGGATCAACTCCAAAAAGATCCCAGACCTTCATGACATCGATAAAAGGGGATCTAATAGTTAATATCACACGAGATGCAAGTTTTCTTCAAAAAGCTCCAACCCATTTTTGCCTAAGGGATCAGTTTTGGAAGCATACCTCACCAGAGCTCAAGACTAGTGGCTCGAATAATTAAGGAAGCTTCATCTAGTGGAGATGAAGCCCTGTTGAGTAGCAATTAGATTAATTCCTCAATGTTTGTTCGGAAGGCCATGAACTGCTAATTTGGAGCTCAGCTTTAATTGAAGTCCCACCTCCGGTGCTCAGGATCCTTGGAAGATGATTCATTCTTGCTTCCCGAGGCCTAGGGAAGGTGAGTGCGAAGTTAATTTGAGTTTGATGTAGAAATGGGGAAGTTAGGTCAGAAATGGGAGTGTCTTATTTCAGGATGGGTAGGAATGGAATTTTTTGATCGAGGAACAAGCTTGGGAGCTTAAGGAATGGCTCTAGCAGCTCATCTTGGGTAGCTAGGGCTCTAAGGAATAATTTTTGTGTGTGTTTGAGTTAAAATAAGGTGGTGTATACCCCCTTTCAGCTTGATCAAATAGTGGGATAGGGTTTGGCTTCAAGTGATTGTCCGACCATCTCAGGGAGTTGTGGGTGGCAGGGAGGAGGTGAGTTGGCTCAACTTGCTGGGTCGAAGGTGTGGAGGTGGTTGCTAAGAAGGAATCATGGGTGTCTTATGGGTTTCAAATTCTCCAATGGGCATGGTGAGGTGATTTTACCTCGCATGGGTCATGGCCAACCAAACCACTCCTTGGGTCAGGTTGGGCTATGTCCTAGGTGCCTAAGTGGACCTTTGGGAGAGTACCAAGTGGCCAAGAAATGGAAATGACCACTTACAAGGGAGATTTGTCTCATGTGATTCCCTTGACCCAAGGGTTGAATGATCATTTGGCATTGGATTTGATTTGGAAAATTTTGAAATGAGCCAAAAGTGGGTTAGCCCAAATTTCAAGTCAATTGGAGTTGATTTGGTTAGGTTTGGGTCAATTTGACTAATTTAGGTCAAATTAGGTTTGGTTGGGTCAATTTAACCATTGGTTCATATGATCATTTGGGATGTTTTAGTTTAATTGGTTTGGTTAAGTTTGGCTTAGATTTAATTTTTGCTCATTTGAATTCATTTGGGTCAAATGGGTTAAGTTGACCAATTTGACCAAAATAGCCAAATTGGCTTGGGTTAGGTGTTGGTTTAGGTTTAGTTGACCAATTGAAGATAATTGTAGGCTTTAATTTTAATTAATTTAAATTTGGTTTTGATTTAGGCCAACTTGAACCTTTAGGTCAATTTGGGCTAAGTAGGTCAATTGGGTTCAATTGGGTCCAATCATGGCTTTGGTCAAGTTCAACAATCAATTTGGAATGAACTTGAGCCATTGGTTGCAATCAATTTAGTTTATATTTTGATTTGACCTAATTTGATATTTTATGTCAATTTTGGTCAACTTCAAGAGGGACAAATGGGTTTGGTTTGACTCAATTGAATGTAAAGTCATATTCAAATATTGATTTTGATTAATATGAATTACTGGTTTCAAGGGATTTGGCTTAGGTTGTAATTTGGCTAGTTTGGGTTTGTATGGGTTAAGGGGTTGACCTGGTCAAATGACCAAGTTGACTTAGTTTGATTTGTGAATTGATCAACTAGGGTGATCAACAATCATGATGGGAGGTTTTGATGTGCTTGGTTCAATTTTGGTGGGATTAGAACTTTGCTCAAATAGGTCAAATTGGCCACTTTGGGTCAAGTGGACCAATTGGGTTTAGTTGGCTTGATTTTGGGTTGTTTGACTTGAGTTTATATATGGATTTGGGATTGATATATAAATTTAATTACAAGGCTTGGGTTCAAATAGTTTTGGTTCATTTGAACATTTCAAGTCAAAAGTTAAGTTGGTTTAACTTGGGTTGATTTTGGTTTGGCTTGATGATTATAGATTTCAGTTATATTTGTGAATATGATTGAAGGTATGATTGATTCACGAAAAAATCAATTGAATTTGGGTTTGGAATGAAGGATTTTGGCTAAGTCCATGGTGTTGAGTCATGGGCTTAAGTTTGAATTTTGATTTGGTTTGATTTAGTTTTGATGATTTAAATATATATTTCATTTAAATTTATGAAGATTATTAAAAATATGATTGATTTGAGAGAAAATCAATTCGGTTTGACTTGATTTAGATTAAAATATTTTGCTAAGTCCAGGGGATATGTCATATGGCTTAGGAAGGGTTTTGATTTAATTTGATTTAGTTTGATTTAGTTTTGATCATTTGAATGTAGATTTGTTTTATATTTAGGAAGATGATTGAAAATATAAATTGATTATGAGAAAATCAATTGAATTTGGATTGATTTGGATTAAGATTTGGCTAAGTTCATGGGATAGGTCATATTTCTTAGGAAGGTTTTCAAGTTTGGATTTAATCATGGGCATCAATCATTTGCTTTTGGAACTTGGGTTTGGATTTGGATTTGAATTTGATGTTTGAATTAAACTTGAGGTATGATTTGAGAAGGTGAACATGAATTGGATTTGGGTTGTGGGAGGTGGATTATTCCTAATCCAAGGCAAAACTTAATCCTATGTTAACCCTTCTATGTATTTGGCTTAGGTTAAGTGTTTACCTAATTGTTAGAAGTGTCTTATGACTAGGAAGTCTTAGTGTCTAGAAGACTCCTAAGTCTAAGATGGAAGATTGAATCACACTCAAAGTGAGGTCATAGGCCTTGCTTCATATGTTGCCCTTGGAGATAGATGATTAGAAGGCCAAGTTTCACATTATAGACTTGGATACATCTTTCAATGTTTGCTTGAGACCATGGATACATGAGAACAACATAGTTCATCCTCTACTTTAGTGTATGAAGTTCTTGAGAGGTGGGATCTGATGTCAAAGGAGATCTCAAGCCATTTACAGTTCACAGGTCGGCATATATATTAGGATGTACTATCTCCCCAAAATCAACAGTATATTCTCAACTTGGCCAAAGTTTAAAATAAAAGAAAAGAAAAGAAAAGAAAGAGAAAAAGAGAAAGAAAAGGAAAGAGAAAATGAAAACGAAAATAAAAGGGAGTGGAAATAGACTTGGAGGAGGAAGTGGAGCATGACATTAGAGTCCACCCATAGTTTGTTACTCCATTCGAACATATGGGTAGGATGACCTGACCTCCACCAGGCAGAGGAAGAGGTCAGTTTAGAGGCAGTCCAAGGGGTGGAAAACCTCCTTATTTGCCACCCAATAGAAGATATGTCTCAACTACCAGGAGTACACCTGTTATTTACATAGATTTAGAATCTAGTTCATAGGATGAGTCTTATATGGTTAGCACACACTAGCTCTTCTTCGTAGTAGATTCCTTGAGGGTTATACTTGAGCTAAAGAGCGATGAAGACCGAGCTCCAAAGTAAATCATAAGTGTATCCAAGTCTATATATGAAACAGTTAGGCATCCATTGAGAACTTTAGCTGTAACCCCACTTTTCGCTCAAAAAACTAAGCATTTAGTAGTTAAGGAAGCCCCTAAGTCATCCACAGGTGTGAAGACTTAGAGGATCTTTCTAGGAGCATCATCCTCAAGTCAAGAAGTTGATGTAGAACTTGACAATGTTTTATATAAATATTTAATAGAATTACCATTTGATTTGTACTTGCATTGTGTTCATAATTTAGCAAAAAAGGGTTAATCCCACATACTTGGTCAAAGCACAGGTCAGACTACTTCGAAGGAATATGGAAGAATAATTGCAAAAGCTCTCAATTAAGATAGGGACTAGGATTCGGTACAGTGGGTCTAGTCGATGATAATGATTACTGCTTAGTCATCACCAATGATTTGAAATCTGATAGGTTCTTTTCAAATCACATTAACTCATATGAGGAGCTATGCTTAGAAAATTTAGATGATCCAGATGATTTTAAAGTCAAAGATGCACTGCCAGAGTTTGAAGAAGTGATCAAGTCAACTATCGATGAGCTCAAGGAAATCAACTTAGGAACTAAAGAAGATCCATGCCCGACATACATCAATTCTTTATTGAATGAAATTGAAACCAATGACTTAGTTAGGCTACTGATTGAGTTTAAGGACTGCTTTACATGGAGTTATGAAGATATGCCTGGATTGGCTCCTGACATAGAAGTCCATAAACAAGCAATAGAGCATACTACTAACCCTATCAAGCAAGCTCCAAAACGCATGCGATTAGACATTGAACAACAAGTCATTTATGAAGTCAAGAAATTGATCGATGCTGGCTTCATCCAGGAAGAAACATACCCTACCTGGTTAGCCAGCGTCATCCCAATTAAGAAAAAGAATGGCCAAATTCACATATGCATTAATTTTAGGGATTTAAATAAGGCATGTCCAAAAGATGAACTTCCACTACCAATCCCTGAGCTGATGGTGGGCATTGCCTCATCTCATGCAATCTTCTCTTTCATGGATGGCTCATCTATATATAACCAAATAAAGATGGCACATGGATATGAAAGAAATACTACTTTTAGAATCCCGATCGAAATATATTGTTATAAGGTTATGCCTTTCAGCCTTAAAAATTTTGGTGCTACATACCTGTGAGCTATGCCTCAAATCTTAAATGAACTTATTCATCATCAAGTCGTGTTCTATGTTGATAATCTTGTGGTCAAAAGTAGAGAAAATAAATACCATCTCTTTGACTTGAGAGTTGTGTTTGAATAGTTAAGACAATTTAACCTCAAAAGGAACCCCCTGAAGTGTGCATTTGGAGTAGCTTCAAGGAAATTCCTTGGGTTTGTTCTCTGACTCCAGGGAATCAAAATTGATCCAAAAAAGATAAAGGCGATATTAGAAATGTCACCCCCTAAAAGTTTAACTTAACTTAGATCATTCTAATGGCCATTGGCATATCTAAGACACTTTATATCCAACCTATCGGGAAGATGTCAGCCATTCTCAGCACTTATCAAAATGGATGCCAAGTTTAAGTGGGATGACAAGTGTGAGCATGCCATTGATGACATCAAGCATTACCTAATGACGCCACCAGTTCTAGCATCCCTTATCCCAAGAAAGTCATTCATACTTTACACTTCTATGTTAGACCACTCTCTTGGTGCTTTGTTAGCCCAAGCCCATGTCGAAGGGAAGAAAAATGCACTCTACGCCCATCATCTAATACATAATGAGAATTATCCACATTGAGAGCATTTTTGGTTTAATCTATGCATCCCAAAATCTATAGCTCTACATGCTTCCTCATAAGGTGAACTTAATCTCTGGATCAACCACCACGATCTTATGACAGATGCTTTAAAATGGTTGATGATGGTCCATAATCCTCTAGATACATTACCTTCAAACCCCTCCATGCATGAAAGGACAAGTGCTAGAAATTTCTAGAACACTACTACTAAGTCTGCAAGTGATGATCTCTCGATGAACAAATCATGAACAGGGATACTAGAATCACCATCGGAGATGTACTTTGATGGGCTTCTTCTCAAAGAGAGAAGAGCCATAATCTACTATTCAAGGAAAGGTAGGGATTGGAATATTTAACTTAGACCATAATGTGATGAGATTCATGTCATCATCCAATTCTGAACCAACAATGAAGTAGAAATTCTTTGATTGGTTTGAGTTAGTCATTACTCTAATCATCTAGAATCAATTGACATGGAATTGAAATCGATTGAGAAGATCAAGCGATATTAGAAATGCCACCCCTAAAAGTTTAACTCAACTCAAATCATTCTAAGGGTCATATATCTAAGATGCTTTATATCCAACCTATCGGAAGATGTTAGCCCATTCCCAAAGACTTGTCAAAATATATGCCAAAGTTTAAGTGGGATGATAGTGTGAGCATGCCTTTGAAGACATCAAGCATTACTTGATGATGCACAAGCAACCCTATCCGGTAAGTCATTCATACTTTACGCTATGTTAGATGACTCCTTGGTGCTTTATTGCCCCAAGCCAAAGAAAAGGAAAATGCACTCTACTACCTCATCCATTGTCTAATCCCCAGTAATTATCCACCTATTGAAGCATTGCCTAGTTTTAATCTATGCATCCCAAAAGCTACAGCACTATATGCTTCCTCATAAGGTGAACTTAATCTCTAGGATCAATCCACTATAGTACCTCATGACACGGTCGATGCTATCTGAATGGTTGGCATGATGGTCCGTGATCCTCTCACAGTTTGGCATTACCTTCATACCCCTCAATGTCATGAAAGGATAAGCTGTGCATTTTAGCACACCCACTTTAGTCTCTTAGTTATGATCTCCCCGATGAACAAATCATGAACATAGGGGATACTAGCATATTGGGAGATGTACTTTGATGGTGGGACTTCCTCTCAAAGAGGAGAAGAGCCATAATCTACTATTCAAGGAAAGGCAGGGGTTGGAATAGTTCTCTTAACTCTGGACCATGATGTGATGAGATTCTCATGTCATCTCCCAATCCTTGCACCAACAATGAAGTCAAATATGAGGCTGTCTAGAGTTAGTTATTACTCTAAGCATCTAGAACATCAACATCTTCAAGGATTCTCAATCATCAACCAAATCATGGGTTCTATAAGGTTATAAAGCCCAAGCTCCATCACACTACCACAAGTACACCATGAGTTAGGCCAAATCCAAGATGTTACCATTTATAAGATTCCTCGAGGAGAGAACATCATAGGTATGCTTTATCCAAGCTTACCAAAGAGTTGGCATAAAGGATGAGTCCATATCAAAGGTCCAAAATAGACAAGTCTTATCTCTTATTGATATTGAACTCATCAAAAGTACTCTTGAAGGGGAGGCTATTACCAAGAAGAAGGATGAGGAGTAAGATTGGAGCAACCATTCATGGATTACTTAAATAAAGGAAAACTACCTCAAGAGAAGTCCTAAGCCCATTAGATGAAGTATAAAGAGCACTTTCATATGCTTCTTGGATGGTGTCTTTATACCAGCCTTTTCATCATATGTGGTTATGTTATAAACAAAAGCCCATAAGATCATCACCGAGGTACACTAAGGATTATGTAGAGCCAACCAATCTAATCCGAAGATGAAGGCCAAGATCTAGAGACTAGGATACTACTGGTTATCAATGATCAAATATTGCATGGATAGAGTTAGGTGATGCCACCAATGTCAAATACACGGTGTGCTCTTACACCAACCACCCAACATTCTACATCTTACATTGGCCTCATGGTCATCACCTCAGGCTCCAATTTTTTTAGGAACCATTCGATATATCTTGAGTGAATTAACTAATTATATCTCGATAAAGGTTGCATTCAAGAGCACCAAGATTAACAACTTTTCTCGAGACACATCATAGTTTTGGAGATATTCTACCATCAACTACCTCGAGGGAAAATGGCAAGATAAGCCTTCAACAAAAACTCTCATCTAAATACTAAAGATGACACTGACAACAACAAGTGGCATGAGCAAGTTTGTTAAGCCTTGTGCCACCCCCACATATAGAACTCCAACTCGCCTACTCCTTTCTCCTTAGTGTATGGGTCCAAAGCTGTTCTACCATTAGAAGTCCAACTCTCATCACTAAAGATAGATATGGGTAGCATAATAATGGAAGATACCAAGTTACGATTAGAAAAGCTCAAAGGTTTGGAGGAGAGACACCTTGAGCATGCCAAAACCTCGAGTTATAGAAAGCTAAAATGATTCAAGCTCACAATAAGTTGATCCACCCTAGAGAGTTTCAAGTAAAAGGGTTTATTTTAGTTCTAAGGAGACCGATTGTTGCCCGTCGTAATATGGGAGGCAAGTTTGAACCCACTTGGGAAGACCCTTTTGCCATAGAGAAGTCCTACCATAGAGGATCTTATCAGCTTATTAATCATAAAGGAGAGCATCCAATGCTTTCAAGCAATGGACTCTACTTAAATAAATATTATAAATCATGTTTGAAAATAATTATCATCAATTAAAATTCTATGAATTCAATCTCTTCCATGTCAAAAAGTATTTTGTTTGAATGCCACATATGTGTTTAGGGTAGGTGTAAGGAACCCAGTGGCATCCTATCCTTCATTGACAAAATACAAACACAAACTACACACAAATATATAAAACAAACACATATCTTTAGTCTTGGGCTACTCTGAGTTGAGATAACACCCTCAGCAACACTCACTCAATAGTTGCTCTAGGTCGGGCTAACGTGCTACCCTGCTAGTGTGTCACCCCAATGGTCTTACTTGAGGATGTAAGTCTATGCTTTCCTTTCTTACTTGGTCCACTACACAGAAGCACCTTGTTAGTTTGGTAGCCTTAATGCACGGCCTAAGTTACCTTATGGCTTTGTTTAAGAGGATGTGAGTCTACTACACTTTCTTCTTGTATTAGCCTATTTCCAGTATATTTGAAATTTAGGATAAGTCCCCTAGTGGCTCCTTCCTCCCGACTACTTTAAGTCTGTCAGTCCTTCCTGGGCTTCCACCAATAGTCACCTAGGTCAAATATCTATTTCGCTAATGATAGACTATCTCGATGATTAGTTCCACTTGAAAAGTTGTAAGCTTACATACTTTTCTTCTAGATTGATCATTGCACACTGATGGGCACCTTAGGGTTCATTCATAATATACTGATGGATACACCACTCATGCTGACGGATAGAGCTTAAGTTGGTTGGTTCTCACACCTTAGGATACACCACTCATGGTAGATGTAAGTCTGATATGATTTCTCCTTAAGTTGACCACCATACACCTATAGGCTTTCTTTTATAGGGCTTAGGATAATGCCCCTAGAAGCACCTTCCCTATGGGCACTATATTTGGATCATATCCTTTGTGACCCCATTTATACACTACTAGGGTTACTATAGGATTGGATAGTTTCCCTTTCCTAGTAACCACCCCTATGGTTGGAGAATCCATAATGGATGTGCATTCTCTTGGTCTAATAAATCGAGATAGGTCATATACTTCTGTGTGGTCCCTTGCACACTAATAGGTTTCATGCAAATATATAAACAAAATATATATTCACTTGTGGATTATGAGGACACCCCTAGTGGTACAATTTTTTAAGAGGGCATCCTATCTTCAGAGTAGTGTCAGTAAAACACCATATTGGGATCACCTGACTACTCTTGAGTTGATATAAGTCCCTAGCAACATTCACTTTCCCCAAGTCGTTCAATTTATGCTACACAGTCACAAGTTATTCTGCTTTAGAAGATGTTATGCTATGCATTCTTCCTAACACCAACACATGTGCACCCCTTAGGTTGGCTAGCTCTACCCCATACCGAGACTATCTCTTTGGATTTGTAAATCGAGATAGACAAGTCGATATAGCCCCTTCTCAGTGGGTCCATCACACAATAACATGGTCCATAAATTAAATCTATCAAATTTGACCGAGCTCACATCCCCAACAGATATGCCCTTAAATCAAAATCAAACTAAACCAAACAAACTAAATCAAATCACATGAAATTAAGATAAAATTAATCATGCCTATTTTTGAGTTGACAAGTCCTCATCAGCATTCACTTAGTAGTCTCCCTATGTTAGATTTGTGTGCATCCAGAGTCACCCCAATGTTGTTCCTCACTTTGGAAGATGTAAGTATGTTATGCCTTCCTAGCAACCAAGCACAAGGCAACCCCTTAGGTTGGCTAGCTCTACCCCACATCTTTGGATTTGTAAACTGAGTTAGGTCAAGGTTGATATAGCCCCTTCTCGGGTCCATCACACCAGGGTCCTTACATTAAAATTAAACCCAATCTAATTTTCCTAATGAGTTAAATCACACCCTTCTCTGCCCCAAATCATATATAAACAAGTCAAGCAAATAAATCAAATTCAAAACCCACCACCCTAATGGAGCAAAATTAAACCAACTCCCCCAGTAGAGTCTAAATCAAAGAAATTGATCCAAACTATTATTCCTAGAATACATCCACAAACAAATCTATGAAATCAAACTCAAATCCTAATCCCCAGTAGATAGTCTGAACCTGCTTCCCTAGTGGAAGGTTTATATGCCCATCCCAACTCGAGCCCATATCTTCAAATATGCCTCCACATCAATTAAAATAAATTAAAAGTTGATTTGATCTTCATCCCTAGTGGATTATAGATTCTATCCCCAAATATCTTCTTTCTAAAATCATATAATCAAAATTCAAACCATCCCTAGTAGATTTTCTTCTTCTATGACATCTACACCCCTCACATATATCATGTCCAATGTGTGTGATCCCCTATAGATCTCCTCCATGTCCTTGACATGGAATTCTCATCAAATCTTATTTTTTCTTTATGTACACCTTTAATATTTCAACTAAAAGCCTAACTATGTATTCATTCAAATTACATCATCTAAGTAATAAATATTTTATGATTTGTGATGTAAGCTCAAACTAACTATACAATATCATGCTAAACATATTATAGTGAATTAACACACTATATTATATTGTAATATATGATGTATATTATAATTTTATATAATATAATATTTTCTTCATTACACCACATTAGAATCACTTAAGAACAAATAATAAAATTTTCAAAAATATGAATAATGTTCATTTTGGATGTAAAATTATTATTTCTATTAGAAATGGTACAACTAGCATAATTTTGGTGCTTTTGGTGCCATGAATTTTCCCAAATTGTTCATCTTAACCTTCAAATTAACATTTTTTTTGAGTTTTGACCCAATGTATTATAAAAAAGCAAACCATACTAAAATGTATTTAGTAAAACACCACCACTTATATATGTGAAATACATATTTACATTATATTTTAATATGCTATCTTTATATATATTATCTTACATTACACCTTAAAATGAATCACTTTAAGCAAAAAATTATAAAATTTTGTTGAAAATGAACATTTATTTTGGATGAAAATTCAATATTTTGATTAAATGACACACCATAGCACAAATGATGTTTAAAGCTTTTAAATTTAAAACCCATCATATCAATAAAAATTTTTATGAATTATACTAGTACAAACTCTTCTACATCATACTATAACAAACTAAAATATGCTAAACACCAAGTAGTAATACATATTAGTATGCTATAATGCATGATGCTACACTATGTTATGGCATCATATATTATTAAACACTATAAATATTTTATTATATTATATTGCATATCACATCACAAATGGATTTCTTAAGATAAAAAATCATAAAAATTAGTCTAAACAATAAAAACTATATATTTTAGTCATATCACTTATATTTTAAATCAAAATAATATATTATGATGCCATGCTCTACCTATATTAAGAAATTCCACCTTTTTTAAAGTCTAAATCAACATTTTATATAAATACATTGTATGCTCGATTGCATGATTGCAAATTATTAAAAGAATTTAAAATAATAAATATATTATGATATATCATGCTATACTATGCTACAACATATAATATTTATTTTGAACATAAAATCTTACTTTTTTTTACAAGTGGCATAGCACACTTTGGTATTACAAATTTAATTCCACTTCAAATTTAATAAATTTCATCATCTAATTTATTAAATTAATATTTTTATGATTTATTTTAATATAGACTATAAGGTACAATACCATAATAGACTAAAACATTTCAAAACATTATATAACATCCAAAAGCACATCATTACATGCTCAACTATATGATGCTACATTATAATATAATAAATGGTAATATAATTTGATTTAGGGTTAAAGTTTATGGTATTCAAATCTCTAATAGTGGAAAGTCTTGAAGACAATTTCTTTAGCTACCATATTATGTTAGGATTAGGTCATTCTTTAGATATACTCCTAATGACATCTTTATTCAAGGTTTAGGGTTTAGGGTTTGGGGTTTGAGGTTTAGGGTATAGTGTTGTAGGTTTTAGAGTTTATGGGTTTATGGTTTTAGGATTTAGGGTTTAGGGTTTAGGGTTTATGGTTTTAGGGTTTATGGTTTAGGTTTTAGGGTTTAGGGTTTAGGGTTTAGGTTTTAAGGTTTAGGGTTTAGGGTTTGGGTTTTGTTTAGTTTTATTTAGGTTTAGGGTTTAGGTTTAGGGGTTTAGGTTTTAGGTTTAGTTGGGGTTTAGTTTTAATTTGATTTTGGGTTTAGGGTTTGGTTTTTTTTTAAGAGTTTAGTTCAACATTTCTTTTGATTTCATCAACCAAGGTCAAGTTTTCTAAGATACAAGAATGACATAGATAAAAATGAGAACCCATAGAGTAAATCATAGATAAGTAGAATCATTCTACTATAAAGACACAATTCCATAAGTGTTATATTCTTATTTAGTTTATCATTTAGTAGTGGGATGCCATCATATTATTTTCCACAATCATATGTAACCTTCATTTTTCCATATTAGCCATTATCCACTAGTTTTTTAGTGCTTGCACTGTTTATTTTAGAGTTTATTTATTATGATGTTACATAAGTTTTGGTTTAGTTTAGTTTAGGGTTTATAGGTTAGTTTATGGTTTAAGGTTTAGTTTAGGTTTAATATGGTTTAGTTTAGGAGTTTATTTAAGGTTTAGGGTTTATTTAGTTTATTATAGGTTTAGGTTTAGTTTTATTTAAGGTTTTATTTATTTAGTTTTTATAGGTTTAGGATTTAGGGTTTAGGGTTTTTTAGTTTATTTATTTATTTTTTTATTTATTTTTTTTGAGTTTATTTATTTTTATTTATTTAGTTTAGTTATTTTTTTTAGGTTTTATTTTATTTATTTTAGGTTTAGGTTTATTTTAGTTTAGTTTTTTTTTATTTTTTAGGTTTAGTTTTATTTTTAGTTTTAGTTTAGTTTAGGTTTTATTTTATTTTTTAGGTTTATTTTAGGTTTTATTTTTTAGATTTATTTTTAGGTTTGATTTTTAGTTTATTTTATTTATTTAGTTTTTGATTTAGGTTTAGCTTATTTTTAAGTTTAGGGTTTAGTTTTATTTATTTAAGTTTAGGTCTAGGTTTATTTTATTTTTATTTTAGGTTTAGGTTTTTTTTAGTTCAAGTTTATTTTCTAGGTTTAGGTTTTTATTTAGTTTTTATTTTATTTTATTTCAGGTTTATTTTAACCATATCCCCCACCACCACTATGACAACTACCACCTCCGCCTTCGCTTCCACCACTAGATCTAAACTGAGTCTAGTTGATGGTGATGTTCCTGCCATCAAGGTTCTGCCCATTCTTAGGGTTTAGGGTTAATTTAGGGTTTAGGGTTTTTTTATGGAAATTAGGGAAATTTTATTACCACAAATAAAATGTACAAAGTCCTTAGAGGGGGCAAATCCTTAAGCTAATGCTCAAAGAGTTACAAAAGGTCCTAAAGTGATAAGCCCCCTAACTATTATAATAGTTAAGGAAAGCAAGCAAAGGAAAATAAAAATAGTAATCAACAAATGAAAATCCATGTAAGCAGCAGCGAACTCCTTTTGATCCTTTTGAAACCAGCACGATCCATAATGAGTAGTCTCCAAACCCTAAAAGAGATATGTAAAATGCTTTTAAAAGGATGAGTACAATTATTCAAGTAATTAATTAAGCATAAAGCGTGAGAGCAGATAAAAAGAATAAGATAAAGAAAAGGCTCAGGCTCAGTCACAATCATTTCAAGGAGCAACACTATATGTAAGCATCCAAACTTCAGGTGAATGGTTACAATTACCTATAGTGCTACTAGCCAAAAGAGTGGAAAACATCAAAACCATCATTGCCAGCATACCTCTTGTAGCACCTTATCCAAGGGAAATCATCGTGTCGGCTTGGAAAATCCTCCAAAATACAAAAATAGCCTCCAAATACCTAGAAATTAGAGATATCAAGCTCAATATGAAAGATATAGAGGTAATCCACAAGGATAGCAGCAAACCAAAAGGAGCACCACCAATGCCACCACCAAAAATGGATAACTAAATCAATAGGAGCAAACCTCATAATGCAAGGAAAAGCACTAAACAGAGACAATCCAAAGGCAAAAGGAAACACATAAGTGGTAGGATCCTCCATCAAAAGGACAAGCAAAGAGCCAATAGCAAGCCTAATAGCAAAAGGAGTGGCGAAGGCTGCCAAGAGAAACTAAGAAGAGAGTCACAGAAGATAAGAAGCAATTTCAGGTCACCAAAGAAGCAAGAAAAATTTTTCCAAAACAAAGACTCCATCAACTAGTCCAACCAACCAAAATAGCCAATCCAAACAGCTAGCCAAGAAAGCCTCAAAGCAAACCACCTCAACAATAGAAGATCCAAATCATCAATCCTAAAACCATTAGTACAAAGTCCAATAAAAGTCATCAAGCCAAAAACATCAAAGATACTTAAGGAGATAGAAACAAATAGTAGCCGCCAATTACAATAAAAGGAAAGGAAAATCCAATCCAGATAGCTAGAGATAGTAGCCAAAGATAGAATAATAAGAAGCCCAGTAAGACAAAACCAACAATACCAACTAGAGTCATTATCCAGCCCAATTTGAACAAAACCCACAACCAAAACCTCAAGAAGAGAGGACCAACCCATAACAAGAGGATATAACAAACCTGAGACATCCATCCTCAAAACCAACCAAAGAAGAAATAAAGTAAGGGTAAAGAGCCACAAAAAAATAGTTCTCCAAGCTACAACAAACAATAAACAACCCTCAAAGTCATCTAGTCCATCATAGAAGAGAGAAAAACAATCTACCAAAAAACCACTTATCCGATGAGCAATCCCCACCTAAGAATCCCACACCCCAAATAGTAGAATCAGGGGAAAGGTATCAACTCATGTGAAAAGGGGCAGCCAAAAGCACTTGAAAGAACCACCCTAAATAGTAAGAAATAAGTAGGTGACGGGCCATCCAGCCCAAAGCAACCACCCTAGAAAAACTTAATAAAATAATTACTAAAAAGAGAACTAGAACCAAAGGTAATTAACAAATCCAGAAAGAACAACACAACCCAAGAAGGGATAATACCGACATTCAGATTTCACCAAAGAACGCCAACTAAACCCAAACCAAACAAATTAGCTAGAAAACCCAACCATTAAATAACCAAAGCCAGAAAAAACCATACAGGAGAATAATAAAACCAGGGAGAAAACCCTGCCCATCACCAAAACAACCTAATTCCACCATAGCAAGGAGCAAACAAGAAGAGAGAACCACAACAACTAGAAGACAGGCAAATAGCCTCCACCTACTGCAAACCCTACTTCCACCAGGAATGGAGACAAAATAAACTAGAAACCCAGAGGAATAAAAACTAACCCCAACCAATCCAAAAAAATAGGAAGAATTCATACTAGAGAATAAAATTAGGTTTAGGAGAACAGAAAACTCAAATCCAAACCAACAGAGGAAATATCCAAAACCAAGAAAAATCATCCACACAGAGTAATCCAAAACTACAAAGAATGAAGGAAGAGCTAAAAGCTTCTAAGATAAGGCAACCCAATTTTATCTAGATTAATAAGACCCCTTAATAAAAAGGAAGATCTTCATTAGAAAACATTTGCAAATTGGAAGACTTGGCCCTCAAGTTGCCAAGAAAATCAATAGAAGAATTACCTTCTCTATAGATATGAGAAATTTGAAAATCTAGATTAGCAAGAAGACTCCTAATATGATTAACAAATAAAACACATCAGCATTTCCATGGAAGTCATACTTAAGTAAATCTAAAGGAAGGAGAGCATCAACTTCAACCCAGATCTTAGGAAAACCTCTTTATAAACAAATGGAAATGGCGTGATGAATTCCTTTAAGTTCAGCAAAAAAATAGAACAAGGATCTAAAGGGGAAGCAAAAAGCAAAAATTACCTTTCCACCATGATCTCTCAAAATCCCACCACAATCATCAAAGATCAAGCCATCAGTGTTAACCTTGATGCAATTATGATTAAGTTTAATCCAATGGATAATTTTTTGGTTGGAAGAAACATTACAAGTAGGAAGGTTAATCCTAAATTTCAAGGCCACAAACTTGTACCCTTTAAAATTGGAGTAAGTAAGAAGATTGGCTTTAAAAAGAGACAAAATTTTATATTTGGATCTAGCAATGATACAATTATAATTCATAGAAATATTTTGGTGCTTTGCATCATTTCTATCCATCCAAATATACCAAAGAGTTGTAATAGCTAAGATAATTTTAACATAACCTTTAGAAGTATGAGAGAAACATGTTTCAAGAAGTTGCATAATAGAAAGTGAGCCATTAAAATGGAAGGTATTAAAAACATTATCATACCAGTTCCACAATCTAGTAGCAATATGGTCATTCATAAAAACATGATCCACACATTCAATGTGATAACAACAGTGACATTTAGAGGGGAGGTGGAATCCTTTTTTTAAAAGAGTAGCATCCACAGGGATATAATGCTTAAGAATGCCCCAAGTTAAGACCAAAAATGAATTGGGGACACTATTGTTCTAGTTTTAGTAAAAACCAAAGAATCTTGATATTTAAGTCTGATAAATTGCCAAACATCCTTAGAAATAAAAATCTCTAGAAGAAGAGATTTTGAAAAGAATTTGGTCGAGTTCAATAGGGTGGGGGCAAATTTTAAGAAATTTTTCAATCATCACATTAGGGATAAGGTTATTCAATTGAGTCACATCCCAATTATTATTAATAAGTAACCGATGAACCTTAAGAATGAGTATTAAGAAGGGAATTAGAGCCCCCAAGCCGCTTCCTTGCCAAAAAAAAAAGGAGAAACCGAATTAATACCAAGAAATTAAATTTTAGCACTCCATTTGATACTACAAAGCCTTTCTCCAGAGAATCCCCATTTGAAAACATAAATGAGGGGTGTTTTCCCTAACAATATTTAGCATGCATAAACTTTGACCAATTACTATCTTTATTTCTAAAGTTCCACCACATTTTATAGGAAAAATAATTAATAGAATCCTATAAGGTTTTGCAACCCAAGCCACCTTCATTATTGGTACCACAATAGTTATGCCAGCTAGCCCAATGTAATCTTTTGGTAGATGTATTAGACCCCAAAAAAATTTGTTAAAAAGTCTATTAATCTTTTAAATAATAGAACGATTATGGACAATAGTAGACAAGAGATACATAAGCAAAGAGCAAAGGGTACTTTTGTTCAAGATAAGTCTAGCACCAAAGGAGAGTAAATGAAATTCCCAAGAAGAGATTTTCTTATTAATTTTTTGAATAACTTCATCAAATAAAGAAGATCTTTTCATGCCTCTATATAAGGGAGTCCCTTGGTATTTGATAGAGAGATTTTGATGAGAGAAGCCCATAATATTCCTGAAAACATTGATCTTAGATAAGGAGATAGTAGTAGTAATAAAATAACTTTTATTAGATTAATATTCAATCCATCCCTACCAAAGTGATTTAAGAACTTACATAATTTTTAATGTAATGAGTTGAGGCATTGCAAAATATAATGAAATCATAGCAAAACTAAGATGAGAAATGGAAAACCCACCAATGGTTCTGTAGAACATGTGAGGCATTCTACTAAACATATGCTCAAGACATCTAAGAGATATTCCACAATAATGAATGAAAGTAAGAGAAAGAAGGTCACCTTGACATAACCCATGAGAAGAGGAGAAAAATCCATTCACTTCACCATTAAAAAGAATAGAAAACCAAGAATTCTCAATCCCATTCTTAATTAAAGTAATAACTTGATTAAAAAACCCAAATAAAGCTAGAATTTTATAAAGGAAAACCCAACCAATATTATCATAGGCTTTTGAAATGTCAAGCTTAAAAAGCATGTTACCACCTCAAACTTTGGCATTCAAATCATGAATCATCTCTTAGGCTAATAGAACATTAATAGTAATGGATTTGCCTTTAATAAAACCAATTTGATTGGGGGAGATAATTTTAGGGAGCAAGATACTCAATCTTTTAGCCAAAACCTATTCGTTCAAGCATCTTCTCTCTCCTCCATTATTTTGGTGCTCTAGCAAATTTTATTTCCCTTATGGAGGCACATCCTTTGTTTTTTTTTATGGCAAATGTTGCTTCCAATGATGATGGCATTTAGCGCACCATGCACCTTATTGATTATGGTGTAATTTCTACTTCCTGGGGAAATCTATTAATATGGTCGCCCACTATGGATTGACTCTATGGGAGTTTCATAAATCCATTGTTGGCTTTGAAATCATACAAGGATGTTCTTGTTGGTAAGGCTAATTGCTTTGGTGAGTCTCTCATCATATTTTGACTTCCTTTTGGGGTGTGCCCATAACAATGTGTTTTGATCTGGTTGTGGAAAGGCTTGTGAAGCCATTTGAATTTACGTTGGTGGGTAAGTTGGTTTACGTCATCCTACTTTGGAGAATATTCATTCTTTCTTCCATTGCTTGAAGCTTTCTGGAATTTTTTTGGTCGGATTGATTGATTCCCATCATTTATTTTTTTAGTTTAGGTAGTTTAGTTTATTTTATTTTATTTAGTTTTATTTAGTTTATTTTAGGTTTAGGTTATTTATTTTAGTTTAGTTTAGGTTATTTTATTTTATTTTAGGTTTAGGTTTTTTTAGTTTAGGGTTTAGGTTTTATTTTTTATTTATTTTAGGTTTATTTTTTAGGTTTTTATTTAGTTTTCATTTTATTTTATATTTTAGGTTTATTTTATTTTTATTTTAGGTTTAGTTTTATTTTATTTAGGTTTTCTATTTTTTAGTTTAGTTTAGGTTTTTATTTATTTTATTTTATTTTAGATTTTATTTTTATTTTATTTTCTTTTGAGGTTTAGGTTTAGTTAGGTTTAGTTTTAGGTTTTAGTTTATGTTTATTTTATTTTATTTTATTTTATTATTTTGGTTTAGGATTTTATTTATTTTATTTTTTTTGTTTTATTTAGTTTAAGTAGTTTTAGCTTTTAGGTTTAGGGTTTGGGCTAATTTAGGGTTTAGGGTTTAGGGTTTGGGGTTTAAGTTTAGGTTTGGTTTAGGTTTGGGTTTAAGTTTTAGTTTAGGATTAGGGTTTAGGGTTTAGGGTTTTAGTTTTATTTTTAAGAGAGAACAAATTCATATTCAACATTTCTTCTTTTATTTCATTAAACAAGTAGTACCCTGAATTTTCTAAGACACACGCGATGACATAGATCAAAAATGAGCACCCATAGAGCAAATAAAAAATCCTAGATAAATTAAACTACCTCTACTATAAAGGCGTAGTTCCATAAGCAGCAAATCGAATCGACCGTTCTTTAGTTTCTCCAGTTCTAATCAGAACCACCCCCACCTCTCAAGTAGTGGGATCCACCATCATATCTCTAATTTCTCCCTTTGACACCACCAGCTTGGCCTCCGCTCCTCCACCTCCATAACCACCACTACTCGACCACCACCTCCATATCCAAGACCTCAGATCCCCACCGCACTTGATAACCACCACCTCCCCTCTCCACTAGGCATTTATGGTGATGTTCTTGATAAGTTCATTCTTAAGGTTTAGGGCTAGTTTAGGGTTTAGGGTTTAGGGTTGGTTTAGGGTTTAAGGTTTAGGGTTTAGGGTTTAGGGTTTAGAGTTTAGTGTTGTAGGTTTTAGGGTTTAGGGTTTAGGGTTTAGGGTTTAGGGCTTAGGTTTTAGGGTTTAGAATTTAGGGCTTAGGGTTTAGGGCTTTAAGGTTTTAGGGTTTAGGGTTTAGGGTTTAGGGTTTAGGGTTTTAAGGTTTAGGGTTTAGGATTTAGGGTTTAGGGTTTAGGGTTTAGGGTTTAGGGTTTCTTTAAAAAAATTACATAAATTGGTAGGTTTAGGTTGACTTAATTAATTTAGTTTATTTTTTATTTATTTGAGTATATTTTATTTTATTTTATTTAGGTTTAGTTTTTATTTTTATTTAGTTTAGTTTATTTATTTTAGGATAATTTATTTTAGTTTAGGTTTCTTATTTTAGTTTATTTTTTAGTTGAGTTTTATTTTATTTTATTTTTAAGGTTTAGGATTTATTTTTTAT
Source organism: Cymbidium sinense (assembly GCA_021442155.1). Classification (NCBI taxonomy): domain Eukaryota; kingdom Viridiplantae; phylum Streptophyta; class Magnoliopsida; order Asparagales; family Orchidaceae; genus Cymbidium; species Cymbidium sinense. The sequence goes on along the minus strand of JAKCPB010002127.1, from coordinate 8,675 downwards.
TTTTAGGTTTTGATTTTATTTTTTTAGGTTTAGGTTTTAGGCTTTTATTTTAGGTTTATTTTAGGTTTTATTCTTTAGTTTAGGTCGAGGTTTATTTTTACTTTATTTTATTTTAATTTGTTTACGTTTAGGATTAGGTTTACTTTATTTTAGGTTTAGGTTCAGATTTTATTTTTTTTAGTTTAGTTTATTTTAGTTTAGGTTTATGTTTATTTTTTTTTCTTTATTTTATTTTTATTTTAGGTTTATGTTTTTATTAGTTTAGGGTTTAAGTTTTATTTTTTATCTATTTCTAGGTTTATTTTATAGGTTTAAGTTTTTATTTAGTATTTATTTTATTTTATTTTATGTTTATTTTTTTATTTTATTTTATGTTTATTTTTTATTTTATTTAGTTTTTTATGCTTAAGTTTATTTTATTTTTTGTTTAGTTTATGGTTTTATTTTATTTTATTTTTAGGTTTAGGATTAGGTTTTAGTTTAGGTTTTTATTTATTTTATTTTATTTTATTTATTTAGATGTAGTTTTTTTTAATTTTATTATTTGGTTTTATTTAGTTTAGGTTTAGGTTTTCAGGTTTCTAGGGAATAGGGTTTAGTCTTTAGTGTTTGGTCTTTAGGGTTTAAGTTTAGGTTTTAGTTTAGTTTAGGGTTTAGGGTTTAGGGTTTAGTAGTGTTTTAGCTTTAGGTTTAGGTGTTGAGGTTTTTTAAGTTTAGAGTTTAGGTTTAGGTTAGTTTAGGAGTTTAGTTTATTTAGGTTTAAATTTTAGGTTAGGTTTAGGTTTTATTTTATTAGTTTAAGTTTAGTTTTAAGTTTATAGTTGGTTTAGGTTAGAGTTTAAGTTTAGTTTAGTTTAGGTTTTAGTTTAGGTTTTAGGATTTAGGTTTAGGTTTTGAGATTAGAGTTTAAGGTTTATAGTTTTTTAGAGTTTAGTTGAGTTTAGGTTTAGGGATTAGTTTAGTTTATTATTTAGGGTTGTGAGTTTAGGGTTGAGGGTTTAGAGTTAGTTTTAGGGATTAGGGTTTATGGTATAGGGTTTAGGATTTAGGGTTTAGGGTTTAGGGTTTAGGGTTTTAGGTTTAGGGTGTAGGGTTTAGGGTTAGTTTTAGCGTTTAGGGTTTAAGGTTTAGGATTTAGGGTTTAAGGTTTAGGGTTTAAGGTTTAGGGTTTTTAAAAAAAAATTAAGTAAACATCCAAGTTTAGGTTTATTTAGTTTATTTAGTTTTTTTTAGGTTTAATTTTTTTTTTTAGTTTAGCTTATTTATTTTAGGTTTATTTATTTTAGTTTTGGTTTTTTCTTTAGTTTATTTTTTAGGTTTAGGTTTATTTTTTAGTTATGTTTTATTTTTATTTTATTTTTTATGTTTAGGTTTTATTTTTTATTTTTAGGTTTAGGCTTTATTTTATTTTTTAGGTTTAGGTTTTAGGTTTTTATTTTAGGTTTATTTTTAGGTTTTATTTTTTAGTTTAGGTGTAGGTTTATTTTAGTTTATTTTATTTTATTTAGTTTAGGTTTAGGTTTAGGTTTAGTTTATTTTAGGTTTAGGTTTAGGTTTTATTTAATTTAGTTTAGTTTATTTTAGTTTAGGTTTATTTTATTTTATTTTGTTTATTTTATTTTTAGTTTAGTTTTTTTTTTTAGTTTAGGGATTAGGCTTTATTTTTTATTAATTTTTTAGGTTCAATTTTTTATTTTATTATATTTTATTTCATTTTATTTTAATTTTATAGTTAGTTTTTATGTTATTTAGGTTTTATTCTTTAGTTTATTTTATTTTTTAGTTTAGTTTGATTTTTATTTATTTTAGTTTATTTTTATTTTTATTTATTTCATTATTAGGTTTTATTTAGTTTAGGTTTATGTTTTTAGGTTTTTAGGGCTTAGGGCTTAGGGTTTAAGATTTTAGGGTTTAAGGTTTAGGATTAGGGTTAAGGGTTTAGAGTCTATGGTTTAGGGGCTATTTGGTTGCCTGCATTTGGAATGCAGTGTTAACCAAATGTAGGGATTTTAACATTTTTTTATGTTTGGTTTGAAGTAAAGTAAATTTTCAATGTATTGTAATGTATTCCAAATACATTACAAAGGATTAGTATTTGGAATTTGGATTTGGGCAAATTTACAATATAGTGATCTTGGGTCGTTGGTAGAGTCGTCGACCACTTAGGTTTGCCTTAGTTTAGTTTACTCGGATAGTTAGGTTTATTTAGTTTTTATTTATTTATTTTAGTTTATTTTATTTTTTAATTTTATTTAAGTTTATTTTTTATTTTTGTTTAGTTTAGTTTATTTATTTTAGTTTAGGTTTTTTGTTTTAGTTTATTTTTTAAGTTTAGGATTAAGTTTATGCTTTTTTTTAGTTTTATTTTATTTTTATTATATTTTTTAGGTTTATGTTTTATTTTTATTTTTAGGTTTTGGTTAAGTTTTTATTTAATTTTTTTAGGTTTTAGTTTTAGGTTTTTATTTTATGTTTAATTTTAGGTTTTATTTTTTAGTTTAGGTTTAGGTTTTTTTAGTTTATTTTATTTTATTTAGTTTAAGGTTTAGGTTTAGTTTATTTTAGGTTTAGGTTTAAGTTTTATTTACTTTAGTTTAGTTTGTTTTAGTTTAGGTTTAGGCTTTTTTATTTTGTTTATTTGAGGTTTAGGTTTTTTTTATTTAGGGTTTAGGTCTTTTTTTTATTTTTATTTTTTAGGTTTACGTTATTATTTTGTTTTTGTTTTATTTTATTTTAGGTTTATTTTATTTTTACTTTACGTATACTTTTTATTTATTTTATTTTAGTTTATTTTATTTTATTTTATTTTATTATTATTTATCATATAAGTTTAGGTTCAGGTTTAGGTTTAGTTTTAGTTTAGGTTTTGATTTATTATATTTTTTATTTTATTTAGGTTTAGGTTTTCTTTATTTTATTTTTAGGTATTATTTAGTTTAGGTCTAGGTTTTTAGGTTTTTAGGGTTTAGGGTATAGGGTTAGGGTTTGAGGTTTTGGGTTTAGGGTTTAGGTTTATAGATTTTAGGGTTTAAGGTTTAAGTTTTAGAGTTTAGGGTTTAGGGTTTAAGGTTTAGGGTTTAGAGCTTTAAGGTTTAGGGTTTAGAGTTTAGTGTTGTATGTTTAGGGTTCAAGGTTTAGGGTTTAGGGTTAGTGTTTCTTTTTAAATTTTTTTTTGTAAATTAAGTAATCTAGTAGGTTTAGGTTTATGTAGTTTATTTTTTATTTATTTTACTTTATTTTATTTTTTATTTTTATTTAGTTTAGTTTATTTATTTTAGTTTAAGTTTTTTTAGTTTAGTTTATTTTTTAGATTTAGGTTTAGGTTTAAGTTTATTCTTTTAGATTAGTTTTATTTTTACTTTATTTTTTAGGTTTAAGTTTTATTTTTTATGTTTAGGTTTAGGTTTAGGTTTAGGTTTAATTTTTATAAGGTTAGGTTTTAGGGTTTTTTTAGGAATATTTTGTTTAATTTTTTAGTTTAAGTTTAGGTTTTTTTTTAATTTATTTTATTTTATTTAGGGTTTAGGTTTAGGTTTAGATTTAGTTTATTTTAGGTTTAAGTTTAAGTTTTATTTATTTTGGTTTAGTTTATTTTAATTTAGGTTTAGGTTTATTATATTTTATTTTAGATTTAGTTTTTTTTGTTTAGGGTTTAGGTTTATTTTTTTTTTATTTTAGGTTTTATTTTATGTTTATTTTTTAGTTTCATTTTTATTAAGTTTTACTTTATTTTATTTTAGATTTATTTTATTTTATTTTAGTTTAGTTTTTTATTTTATTTAGGTTTTTTATTTTTTTAGTTTAGTTTAGGTTTTTATTTATTTTATTTTGATATAGTTTTTATTTATAATTTTAATTTTTTTTAGGTTAAGGATTAGGTTTATGTTTAGGTTTAGGTTTTTATTTTATTTTGGTTTAGGTTTTTTAATTTATTTTATTTTTCAATTTTATTTAATTTAAGTTTAGGTTTTTAGTATTTTAGGGTTTAGGGCTTAGGGTTAGTTTAGGGTTTAGGGTTTAGGGTTTAGGGTTTTGTGTTTGAGTTTAGGGTTTAAGTTTTAGGGTTTAGGATTTAAGGTTTAGGGTTTAGGTTTTAAGGTTTAGGGTTTAGGGTTTTAGGGTTTAGAGTTTAAGGTTTACGATTTAGGGTTTAGGGTTTAGGTTTAAGTCTAGGGTTCAAGTTTTAGTTTAGGTTTAATGGTTTTTGGTGTTTTTTTAATAGAGAAAAAATTTATATTCAACATTTCTTCTTTTTGATTTCATCAACCAAGTAACACACCAAGTTTTCTAAGACTCAAGCGGTGAAATAGATAAAAAATGAGCACACATAAACCAAATCAAAACCCTGAAAGAACTAAACTTATAAAAAGTTCAATAAATAGTAGTCGGATCACCGTTCTTGATTTAGTTCCCATAGACCACCCCTCTCAGTAGTGGGATCCACCATCATATCATTGATCTCTCCCTCCCCACCACCAGGCAACCCTCACTCCTCCCGCCTCCATAAACACCATAACTCTGACCACCACCTTCATATCCACCAGCACCTCCTGATCCCCCACCAGCACTGTGATAACTACCACCTCTACCTTCGCCTCCATCGTGTAATCTAGATTGAGCTTGGTTGACGGTGTTGTTCCTACCATCAAGGTTCTGCCCATTCTTAAGGTTTAGGTTTATTAAGTTTATTTTTTAATATATTTAGCTACTTTAGGTTTAAGTTTAGGGTTTGGAGTTTAGGATTGAGGTTTAGGGTTTAGGGTTTAGGTTTTAGGTTTAGTTTATGGTTTTATTTTAAGGTTTAGGTTTATAGTTTTAGGGTTTAGGGTTTAAGGTTGTTAGGTTTAAATTTTTTTAGGTTTAGTTAGGGTTTAGGGTGTTTGGGTTTATAGTTTAAGTTATGTTTAGTTAGGTTTTAGTTTAGGTTTAAACTTTAGGGTTTAACTTTTAGGTTTAGTGTTTAGATTTGGTTTAGGTTTAGGAGTTTAAGAGGGTTTAGGTTAAGGTTAGTTATGGGTTTAGGTTTAGGGGGAGTTTAGGTTTAAGGTTTAGGGTTGTAGGTTTTGGGTTAATTTTAGGGTTTAAGTTTTAGGGTTTAAGGTTTAAGATTTAGGGTTTAGGGTTTAGGGTTTTGGCTTTTAGGTTTTTTTTTTAAAAAAAATTAAGTAAACTAGTAAGTTAAGGTTTATTTAGTTTATTTTTTATTTATTTTATTTTAGTTTAGTTTTTTATTTAGGTTTATTTTTATATTTACTTAGGTTTATTTATGTATTTTAGGTTTATTTATTTTAGTTTAGGTTTTTTATTTTAGTTTATTTTTTAGGTTTAGGTTTAATTTTTAGTTGATTTTTTATTTATTTTATTTTTTAGGTTTCGATTTTATTTTTTATTTTAGGTCTAGGTTTAGGTTTTTATTTTATTTTTTTAGGTTTAGTTTATAGGTTTTTCTTTTTTGTTTATTTTCTTGATTTTATTTTTTAGTTTAGATTTATTTTTAGTTTATTTTATTTTATTTAGTTTAGGTTTAGGTTTAGGTTTAGGTTTTGGTTTTGGTTTTATTTATTTTAGTTTAGTTTATTTTCATTTAAATTTAGTTTATTTTATTGTGCTTATTTTATTTTTATTTTAGTTTTAGGTTTTTTTAGTTTAGGGTTTAAGTTTTAATTTTTATTTATTTTTAGGTTTAGGTTTTTATTTAGTTTTTATTTTATTTTATTTTAGATTTATTTTATTTTTATTTTATGTTTAGTTTTTATTTTAGTTAGTTTTTTATACTTAGGTTTATTTAATTTTCTAGTTTTGTTTAGGTTTTTATTTCTTTTATTTTAGTTTATATTTTATTTTATTTTAATTTAATTTTAGGTTTAGGTTTAGGTTTTAGTTTAGGTTTTTATTTTATTTTATTTTTTATTTTATTTAAGTTTAGGTTTTTTATATATTTTATTTTTAGGTTTAATTTAGTTTAGGGTTTAGGGTTTAGGGTTAGAGTTTAGGGTTTAGGATTTAGGGTTTAGTTTTTAGGCTATACATTTTAGGGTTTTTAGGGTTTAAAGTTTAGGGTTAGCTTAGGGTTTTTTTAAAATGAAGTAAATGAGAAGGTTTAGGTTTTATTTATTTTATTTTAGTTTACTTTCATTTAGGTTTAGGTTTTATTTATTTTAATTTAGTTTATTTTAGTTTAGGTTTAGGTTTATTTGATTTTATTTATTTGATTTTTATTTTTGGTTAAGTTTTTTTTTTAATTTAAGTTTTAGGTTTTATTTTTATTTATTTTTAGTTTTTATTTTTAGGTTTATTTTTTAGGTGTAGGTTTTTATTTAGTATTTATTGTATTTTATTTTAGGTTTATTTTATTTTTATTTTATTTAGTCTTTTATTCTTAGTTTGTTTATATTTTAGTTTAGTTTAGGTTTTTATTTATTTTAGTTTAGTTTATTTTTATTATTTTGTTTTATTATATTTTTAAATTTAGCTTTACATTTTAGTTTAAGTTTTTATTTTATTTTATATTTTATTTTATTTAGGTATAGGTTTATTTATTTATTTTATTTTTTGGTTTTATTTAGTTTAGGTTTAAGTTTTAAGATTTTAGGATTTATGGTTTAGGGTTTAGAGTTTTATGATTTAGGATTTTAAGGTTTAGGATTTAGGTTTAGGGTTTAGTCTTTAGGTTTTAGGGTTTAGGGTTTAGGGTTAGCTTAGGTTTAGTGTTAGTTTAAGGTTTAGGGTTTAAGGTTTAGGGTTTAGGGTTTTTAGGTTTAGGGTTTAAGGTTAAGGGTTTAGGGTTTAAGGTTAGGGTTAGGGTGATAGGGTTTAAAATTTTGGGTTTTGGGTTTAGGGTTAGTTTAGGGATTCATGTTTAGGATTTAGTGTTGCAGGTTTAAGGTTAGTTTTAGGGTTTAATGTTTAGTGTTTACAGTTTAGGATTTAGGGTTTATAGTTTAGGGTTTAGGACTTTGGATTTTTTTTTTTAAAATTAAGTAAACCAGTAGGTTTAGGTTTATTTTTTATTTTAGATTATTTTTAATTTTTATTTAGGTTTTTTTTTTGGTTTATTTATTTATTTTAGGTTTATTATTTTAGTTTATGTTTTTTTATTTTAGTTTATTTTTTTAGGTTTAGGTTTTTTTTAGTTAGTTTATAACTAACTAAACTAACTAATAATAAACTAAATAAATAAAATAATAAACTAACTAACTAAAAAAACTAATAAACTAACAACTAAATAAAACTAATAAAATTAATAAAACTAAACTAATTAACTAAACTAACCAAAATAACTAAAAACTAATAAACTAATAAACTAACTAATAACCAAAACTAAACCAACTAATAAACTAACTAATAAAACTATTAGAACTAATAATAAACTAATAATAAACACTAAACAAATAAATAATAAACTAACTAACTTAATTAATATTAACTAATAAAAAAAACTGATAACTAAACTTAACTAATAAATTAATAATAACTAACTAATAACAAACAAAATAACTAACAAATTAACTAAAAACTAATAATAATAATATAAATAAACAATATAAACTAACTAATAAATAATAATAATAAAATAAATACATAAAACTAATAACTAACTAAATAACTAAATAAAACTAATAAAACTAACTAAACTAAACTAATAAAAATAACTAATAAACTAAAATAAAAAAATAATAATAAAACCTAAAAAATAATAAACAATAAACTAATAAACTAATAATAAAAAACTAATAAAACTAACTATTTTATTTTACTTTTTAGGTTTAGGTTTTATTATTTATTTTAGGTTTAGGTTTAGGTTTTTATTTTATTTTTCTAGGTTTACTTTTTAGGTTTTTATTTTTTATTTATTTTTCAGTTTTATGTTTTTGTTTAGGTTTAGTTTTAGTTTATTTTATTTTATTTAATTTAGGTTTAGGTTTAGGTTTAGTTTATTTTAGTTTAAATATAGGTTCATTTTATTGTGTTTATTTTATTTTTATTTTAGTTTTAGGTTTTTTTTCTTTAGGGTTTAAGTTTTATTTTTTATTTATTTTTAGGTTTTAATTTAGGTTTATTTTTTAGGTTTAGGTTTTTATTTAGTTTTTATTATATTTTATTTTAGGTTTATTATATGTTTAATTTGTATTTTAGTTAGGTTTTTTATTCTTAGGTTTATTATATTTTTTTAGTTTTGGTTAGGTTTTTATTTATTTTATTTTAGTTTATTTTTATTATATTATTTTATTTTATTTTTAGGTTTAGGTTTAGGTTTTAGTTTAGGTTTTTATTTTCTTTTATTATATTTTTTATTTAGGTTTAGGATTTTTATTTATTTTACTTTTAGGTTTTATTTAGTTTAGGTTTACATGTTTAGGTTTTTAGGGTTTAAGGTTTAGGCTTTAGGGTTTAAGCTTTTAGGGTTTAGGGTTTTGGGGTTTAGGGTTTGGGGTTTAGTGTTTAGGCTTTAGGGTTTAGGGTTTTAAAAGTTTAGGGTTTAAGGCATGCTTAGGGTTTTTTTTTAAAATTAATTAAATGAGAAGGTTTATGTTTTAAATATTTTATTTCAGTTTACTTTAGTTTAAGTTTAAGTTTTATTTATTTTATTTTAGTTTATTTTAGTATAGGTTTAGTTTATTTTATTATATTTATGTTATTTATGTTTTAGGTTAAGGTTCTCTAATTTAGGGTTT
>JAKCPB010002126.1:0-69623 GCA_021442155.1 Cymbidium sinense | reverse complement strand
CTTTTTACAAATTTAGGTATTTAGTTATCTATTTTATCTTATTTTATATTTTTTTATTTTATTTATTATTTAGTTAAGATTTTATTTTAGCTTATTTTTTTTAGGTCATTTATGTTTATTTTTTTAGTTTAGTTTTATTTTTTTGTTTATATTTTTAGTAGGTTTATTTTATTTTATAGTTTAGGTTTTATTTTAATTTCATTTATGTTTTAGGTCATTATTAGGTTTTGTTTTTTTAGTTTTGGTTTTTTATTTATTTTATTTTATATTTTATTTTTAGATTTTATTTATTTTATTTAGTTTTTGTTTTAGTTTTATTTATTTAGTAGTTTATTTTAGTTTAGTTATGTTTATTTTATTTTGTTTTTGGTTAGTTTTTTTTTTGTTTTATTTATTTTAATTTTCTTTATTATTTTAGATTTTATTAGTTTATTTTTTATTTTTATTTTAAGTTTATTTTATTTTATTTTAGGATATTTTATTTTTATTTTACATTTAGTTTATCTATTTGTTTTATTTTTTTTATTTTCTTAGTTTTAGTTTATGTTTTATTTTATTTTCTTTATTATTTATTATTAGGTAGGTTTATGTTATTATTTATATATTATTATAGCTCAGTTATTTTATTTATTTGGTTTAAGTTTAGTTTTTTCTAGTTTTAGGATAGGAGTTTGTGGGTTATAATAGGTTTATTTAGGTTTAGGGTTTAAGTGTAGGAGTTTTTTCAAGTTATATTTTCTCTTTTTGATTTCATCAACCTCACCAGTTAAGATAAAAGTGAATATTCAGCACGATAGCCAAAAAACCCTAGATCTAGAACTCCTCTTATGACAAAGTTCGGGATTGGATCATTTTGTCAGTTCTCATCGAACCACCCCAACCTTAGTGGATCCACCATCGTATGATTCTCCCTCCGCCACCACCATGGCTATAACCTTCAGCTCCCAACTCCATATCCACCAGACCACCACTTGCATATCCACCAAGATCTGATCCCCACCACCACTGATAACAACCACCTCAGCTTTGCCTCCACTACCATTTTAGCCTAATTGATGGTGGTTCCAAGGTTTTGCCCATTCTTGGTTTATGTTTATTTTGAATTTATTTAGTTACTTTAGGTTTAGTTTAGGGTTTGGGGTAGTTTAGGGTTTGGGTTGGGTAGTTTAGGTTTTTAAAGGGTTTTAGGGTTTTTTGGGGTTAGTTTTTTAGGTTTTATTTATAACAAACCAAGAGTTTAGGTTTATTGTATTTTATTTATTTAGTTTATTTTATTTTATTTTTATTTAGTTTAGTTTATTATTTTAGTTTAGGTTTATTTTAGTTTATTTAGGTTTAGATATTTTTTATGAGTTTTATTTTATTTTTTATTTTTAGTTTTTTAGGTTTAGGGTTATTTATTTTATAGGTGAGTTATTTTTTTATTTATTTATTTTTATATTTTATCTTAGTTTATTTCCAGGTTTAGTTTATCATTTAGGTTTTATTTATTTTATTTATTTTATTATGTTTATCTTATTTTTATTTTAGGTTTGGGTTTTTTTTTTAGTTTGGTTTATGTTTTTTGGTTTTAAAGTTTTTAGGTTTATGGTTTGGGGTTTAGTTGTAGTTTTAGGGTTTTTAGTTAGTTTTAGGTTTATGGCTTAGATTTAGGGTTTATGCTTTTTAGGTTTCTTATTTTATTTTATGAATTATTTTTGTTTTATTTTATTTTTATTGTTTAGGTTTTTTTTTATTTTATTTATTTTAGTTTATTTTATTTTAACTTTCTTTATTTTTTTAGTTTAGGTTTTTATATTAGTTTAATTTTTGGTTTAGCTAGTTTATTTTTTTTTTAGTTTAGTTTTAATTTTATTTTTTAGGTTTTATTTTTTTATTTAAGTTTATTTTGGTTTTTTTATTTTTTTAGTTTTTTCATTTAGGTTTATTTTTATATTTTAGTTTAGTTTTTTATTAGTTAATCCATTTTATTTAGTTTAGTGTATATTTTAGTTTTAGTTTATTTTACTAGGATTAGTATATTTTAGTTTATTTATGTTTAGGTTTTTTTTTTAGTAGTTTATGTTTTTTATATTTATTGTGTTTTTTTAGGTTTATTTTTTAGGTTTAGTTTTATTGGTTTTATTTTATTTTATTTTATTTTACATTTATTTTATTTTAGATTTTTATTTATAGGTTTATTTTATTTTCTTTAGTTTAGTAGGTTTTTAATTATTTATTTTAATTTTGATTTTATTTTTTTTATTTATTTTAGGTTTTTAGTTTTAGTTTAGGTTTTATTTTATTTCATTTTATTTGTTTTATTTTATAGATTTTATTTAATTTATTTTAGTTTATTTAGTTTAGTTAGGTTTTTCTAGTTTTTAGTTTAGGTTTAGTGTTTTAGTGGCTATGACTGGGATTTAGGGTTTGTGGGCTCATGGTAGTTTAGTTTTTAAGGTAGGGTTTGGGTTTATGGTTTGGGATTTGGGTTTAGTTTTGTTTAGGTTTGGTTTTTTTTTTTGTTTTTTCTCTAAATTAAGTTAACTGGTACGTTTAGGTTTATTTAGTTTATTTTTCATTTTAATTTAGATTTTTTTTTATTTTTATTTAGTTTAGTTTATTTATTTTCATTTATTTTTTTAGTTCTATGTTTAGCTTTAGGTTTAATTTTTAGTTTAGTTTTATTGTTATTTTATTTTTTTGGTTTAGGTTTTAATCTTCATTTTAGTTTAGTTTAGTTTTATTTTATTTTTCTAAGGTTTTAGTTTATTTTAGGTTTTATATTTTAGTTATTTATTTTATTTTATTTTGGATTATTTTAGGTTTATTTATTTTAGTTTAGGTTTAGGTTTATTTTATTTTTAATTTAGGTTTTATTTTTTTTTTATGGTCTAGGTTTTATTTTTTTTATTTTTTTATGTTTGTTATTTATTTAGGTTTTATTTAGTTTTTTATTTTATTTAATTTAGGTTTTTTATTTTTATTTTAGTATGCCTTTATTTTATTTAAGTCTTTAATTTTTTAGTTTAGTTTAAGTATTTATTTTATTTAGTTAGTTTTATTTTTATTATATTTTCATTTAGTTTAGGTTTAGTTTTAATTTATGTTTTATTTTATTTTTTAGGCTTTTTATTTATTTTTTATTTTTAGTTTAAATTAGTTTTGGTCTAGATTTTAGTTTTTAAGATTTAGGGTTTGGGTTTAGTTTAAAGGGTTTAGATTTTTTTTTAGGCTTCATTGTTAAGTTTAGGTTTTTTAGTGTTAGTGTAAGGTAGGGTTGTGGGTTTAGGGTTCAAAGTTGTGGTTTATGGGTTTGGTTTTTAGGTTTTAAGTTTTAGTTTAGGTTTAGATTTTGATTTTATAAATAGAGAACTATATCATTCAACATTTCTTCTTTGTTTATTTTAGTTTATTTAGTTTATTTTATTTATTTTAGTTTATTTTATTTTATTTATTATTTATTTTTTTTATTTATTTAGTTTATTTATTTTATTTTAGGTTTATTTATTTTAGTGGGTTTTTTTATTTTAGTTTATTTTTGTTGTTTAGGTTTAGTTTAGTTTATTTTCTAGTTGAGTTTTATTTTTTATTTTATTTTTAGGTTAAGGTTTTATTTTTTATTTTAGATTAGGTTTAGGTTTTTTTTATTTTTTTTAGGTTTAGGTTTTAGGTTTCTATTTTATGTTTATTTTAGGTTTTACTTTTTTAGTTTAGGTTTTAGTTTATTTTATTTTATTTAGTTTTAGTTTAGGATTAGGTTTAGGTTTTATTTATTTTAGTTTATTTTATTTTATTTTAGTTTAGGTTTATTATATTTTGTTTATTTTATTTATTTTTAGGTTTAGGTTTTATTTTAGTTTTATTTTATTTTATTTAGGTTATTTTATTTTAATTTTATTATTTTATTTTTATTTAGGTTTTTTTATTTTACATTTATTTTATGTTTTATAGTTTAGTTTAGGTTTCTATTTATTTATTATAATTTATTTTAATTAGTTTATTTTATTTTATTTTAGTTAGGTTTATTTAGTTTAGGTTTTATTTATTTATATTTATTTTGGAGGGTTATGCTAGTAGTCGACATAAAGATAAACTTGTCAAAATAATCATGTCATGAATCCTTTAAATTATTGTGTTAATGCTAGGGTCTGAAGTGCATATTTTGAATGGAAAACATGTTATAGTTGTATCATAGTGCGGTTAAATAAGGGTTACATTATGGGATGCGCAAAGAAGTTAGTCCATGAAACTAGAATTAGGTTGATCTTGGAATAGGTACTCTTATAGTAAATTAATGGAATTAATAGATATTATGGTTCATAGAAAGATAAATATTTTATGTGTTCAAGAAACTAAATGGGTTGGGGAGAAGGCCAAGGAGATTGATAGTTTAGGTTTTAAACTTTGGTATTCAGGTAAAAGTCGAACTAGAAATGGTGTAAGTGTGATTATAGATAAAAGTTTGAAGGATAATGTTATAAATATTAATAAATGTGGAGATAGAATTATAGAAAGATTATTGATACTAAGATTATCAATGTTATAAGTGTCTATGCCCTCAAGTAGGTTTGGAGGTAAGCAAAAGAAAATTTTGGAATGAATTAGAGGATTAATACAAAAGATACCTCTTGAACAAAAAGTAATTATTGGAGGAGATTTAAATGGACATGTTGGTAGAGTGGTAGAAGATTTTAAAAGTATTCACGGTGGTTATGGATTTGGAGTGACTAATGAAGAAGGTAGTACTAAATTAAATTTTGCTTTAGCTTATGATTTTGAAGTTGCTAACACTTTATTTAGGAAAAGAGATGAATATATTATTACTTATAAAAATGGATCTAGTAAAACACAGATTGATTATTTTCTGATAAGAAAAATAGATCGTTTAGATTGTAAAGATTGTAAGGTCATTCCAAGTGAAAATCTATGTACCCAACATCGATTGTTAGTTTTAGATTTTAAGATGAAAGATTGTAAGAGAAAAAATAAACCAAATTATTGTCCTAGAATTAGATGGGACACTTAAAGAACACAAATAAAAATATTTTTAAGAGCAAGCTACAAGAGATTAGAATTTGGGATGTTCATGAGGAAGCTAACATTATGTGGGAAAAATAGCAAGTGAAATTAAAGAAGTTGCTAAAGATGTGTTTGAGAATCAAAAGGAAAAGCCTTTAATAAGAATAGTTGGTGATGGAGTCGAGTGTGCAAGAAAAGATAAAAAAATAAGAAGTATTGTTATAAAACTTGGTTTAGATGTAAAACTGAGAATTGGGAAAGATATAAAGTGGTGTAGAGATTCTAAGAAAGCTATATATGATGCAAAAAAATTTAGCTTTTAGTGATTTACAATAGATTAGATACCAAAGAAGGTGAAAGATGTATGTAAGTTAGCCAACCAAAGAGATAGGAGAAGTAAAGACATAGTTCAAGTGAGGTGTATTATGGATGAAAATAATAAAATGCTTTTTTTAGAAAATGATATTTAAAAAAGGTGGATGAGGTATTTTGATAAACTTTTCAATGAAGGATCTAAAAGTACGATTGATTTTAGAAACCTTAATACCCTAAACAAAAAGAGAATTTCATTTTTTATCATCGATTAGTAAATCAAGAAGTGAAGCTTTAAAGAAAATGAAATGTGGACCGAATAATATTCCAATAGAAGTGGGAAAGTTTAGGAAATAATTTCTTGGCTTACAAATCTTTTAATGTCATTTTAAAGACTAAAAGATGATGAGTGGAGAAAGAGTTTGTTGGTTCCTATATTTAAGAATAAAGGTGATGCACAAGAGTGTGCAAATTATAGAGAATTAAGTTAATGTACCATACATTAAAATTATGGGAGAGAGTAATATAGGTTATGATGTGATACAGAAGCTCTAATCAATTTGGTTTCATGCCGTAGATCTACTATTGATGCTATACATTTGTTAAGGGTTTGATGGAGAAGTATAGAGAAAGTAAGGAGGAGCTATATGATATTTATTAATTTAGAGCTTATGATAAAGTTTCAAGAGATGTTCTTTGGAGAGTTCTAGAACGAAAGGAGTTAATATTGGTTATATTCAAGTCATTAAGGATATGTATACTAGAGTGAGGATTGATAAATATTTTCCTATTTCATTGGATTACATCAAGGATTAGCTTTAAGCCCTTATATTTTTACTTTAGTTATGGATGTTCTTACTAGGCATTTACAAGATGGTATGTTTTTTTTGATGACATTATTCTTGTTGATAAGACTAGAGCTTTCCAACAAAAACTTGAATTATGGAGGTCAACTAGAGTTTAAAGGTTTTGTTTAAGTAGATCTAAACTGAATATATGGTGTGTAATTTTAGTTGTAGAAGTTCTAGTGATAGTGTGACATTAGGTGAACAAGTCATTAATAAGAGTGAGTGTTTTAGATATTTAGGCTCTATTGTTCAAAATGATGGTGAAATAGATGGAGATGTTATTAGTAGAATTCAATGGTTTGGAATGCATCCCATATTATGTGATAGAAAAGTTCCACTTAAACTTAACAAAAAATTTTATAAGATGGTGGTAAGACTTGCAATGACTTATGGCAAAATGTTGGCAACAAAGAGAAGTATAAGACTAAATTAAGTGTTTAGATGAGGATGCTTAGATGGATGAGTGGTTTTTACTCTTAGATAGAATGCAAAATGAGTATATTCGAGAAAAGTTGGAGTAGCTTCAGGGTAGATAAGATTAGGGAGAGTTTCCTTAGATTTTACACATAAAGCCACCGTCCTGATGACCATTAGAAGCATTAGATTTGCCTTAAGTTAAGAAAGGTAGATAAAAAAGACTTGGTTAAGATGTATAAAAGATCTTAGTATACTTGATTTAAATTAGAATTTGACACATAATAAGACACAATGAGTGAAGGATTAGTAACCACCCAGTGGGATTAAGGCTTGTTGTAATTTATTTTATTTTACTTGGTTTAGATTATTTTATTTTATTTTAGGTTTTATTTAGTTTAGATTTAGTTTTAATGTTTTGGGTTTGGCATTTAGTTTTTAGTTTTAGGTTTAGGGTTTAGTTTAGTTTTAGGGTTTAGGTTTGTGGTTTAGGATTATTAGTTTAGGATTAGTTTTGGTTTAGAGGTTTGGGGCTCAGGGTTGGTTTTAGGGTTTATGGTCAGTTTTTTAGGTTATTATGGTAGGTTTAGTTTAGGCCTAAGGGCAGAGTTGGGTTTTTTTAAATTGCAAACCGACAGTTTAAGTTTATTTAGTTTATTTTATTTATTTTAGTTTATTTAATTTTTTATTTATATTTTGGTATATTTTTTTATTTTTATTTAGTTTAGTTTATTTAGTTCAAGTTTATTTTTTTATTTTAGGTTTTTTTATTTTATTTTATTTTTTAGGATTAGGTTTAGGTTTATGTTCAGCTTTTAGGCTTTACTTTTTTTTTTGGTTTAGATTTTATTTTTTTATTTTAGGTTTTTTTTTGTCTAGGTTTAGGTTTATTTTTAGTTTATTTTATTTTATTTAGTTTAGGATTTTAGGTTTAGTTTATTTTAAGTTTAGGTTTAGGTTTTATTTATTTTTAGTTTAGTTTATTTTAGTTTAGGTTTACATTTTTTATTTTGTTTATTTTTTTTATTTTAGGTTTTTTTTTTTAGTTTATATGTTTTATTTTTATTTATTTTAGGTTTGATTTTGGTTTATTTTTAGGTTTAGGTTTATATAGTTTTTATTTTATTTTATTCTAGGTTTTAGGTTTATTTTTTATTTTATTTAAGTTTTTTTTTTTAGGTTTATTATTTTTAGTTTAGTTAGGTTTTTATTTATTTTATTTTAGTTTAATTTTTATTTTTTTGGTTTAGATTTAGGTTTTAGTTTAGGTTTTTGTTTTATTTAATTTTTTTATTTTATTTCAGTTAAGGTTTATTTAATTATTTTATTTTTAGGTTTTGTTTAGTTTAGGTTTAGGTTTTAGGTTTAGGGTAGGGTTTGGGGTTTTTTAAGGTTTAGGGTTTAGGGTTTGTGGGTTTGGGTTTTAGTTTCAAGTTTTAGTTTAGGGTTTAGGGTTTTTAGTTTTTTTTTAAGTAGAGAACAAATTCAAATTCAACATTTCTTCTTTACAATTTCATCAACCAAGTAACAAACTAGAGAAGTGAGGTAATCAAATGACCTCCTTGGGGCTAGCTAAATCCTCATGTTCCCAGGATGTCCAAACTATATAGCCATTACCATTCAATCTTATATAAATCAACACATGAATATAGAAAAGATAACTCAACATTGATACACTTAAGCTATAAGCACATGCATTTCTTATGTATTTATAACTAGCACCATAACACATATTATTATTCATTTATAAGCTTTTGAAAAGTACATTTAATAGTTATAATAGCCACGCATATGTTAAATTAAATCAGCACATGAAAGCTTACATAAAAGAAATCCATTTTATTTTTCTTGATTTTGAAAAGATGGATGCATGACTTCAAATGACATACAAAATTTAACATGATTGGAAAGAGGATAATCAAATATAAGCATGTGATTTATTCAACCAAACTAGTTTTAAGGATAATCAAATCAAATAAGATTATTTAAAGCAAACCAAAGCTTCTTTATTAATTAAGTTTTGATTTGATTTGATTTAAAGAGGAGAAGAGAAATCATCACTTGTTATTTTAAACCCATTCCCACATTAGTGATTTGATTTAATTTAAGGAAATGTAATTAAGTTGATTTTATGTGTTAATTAAGTTGAACCCTTAATTAGATGAATTAATTACCCTTACCTATGTCACCTTAAAGTAATTAACTAAATAATTATGAGCCAACATGATATGCATGGAAAATAAACTTGCAATGATCCTTGGAAAAAAAGGGGTGTAATGCAATTTGCTCATGATTAATAGTTAATTTGATTAAGGACTTAATTAATTACTCTTATAGTTTTCTCACACATCAACCATAATTTCATTAAACTCCTTTATGTTATTAAACACCAAAAGATCTACCCCATGATTTAATTAATTAAGGTCCGATGTGATTATGATTTCAATTTGATTAAGTGATTTAATTAATTAGTTAAATTTCAATTAATTTAATATTAAAAATGGGTGAAATCAACTTAGTGAAAAGGGTCCCAACCTTATTCCTTAGTTCATTTAGTGCTTAACAATGATTAATAAACTAAATTAATGAATTTATTATTGTCATGGGATTAATTAAGCATTAATTAAGTTAAAAGAGTAGTTAAGGTTTACTCAATAATTAAGTGAGCAATAAATCCCATGAAAATCATGGGAGGCATAGGTTATCCCATTAAATTAACCCACAAAATTTGGGATTAATCGCTTAAGTAATTAAGAGTAATAAAGCTAATTAATTTTTTAATTAAACCTTAATTACTATTCAAGATTAATTAAGATCATTTTAATTAATTATCCTTTGAAATACCTTTTAAATAAGTATTTATTTGCATTTTTTATGATTTTATAAGTTTTATCCATTAAAATGACTTAAACCTAATTAAATTTAATTGGCCATGTGGCACGCGATGCACTTTTTATGGATTGGCTACTTAAAACTTATATTTCAGGCGTGGCATGACGCTTTCTGTTCCATCCACCTTAAGATCGTGATTAATCCCCATTTAATAGAGTAAACTAGATCGATTTAGCATATCTAATCATGACCATCCATTTCAATAATGCAGAATGGATGGTGCGTGATTTAATGTCACACAAGTTTATCACAAGAGTTCATGTGTAGATGAGGCCTTATTGAGCAATAATTGGATCAATTCCTCGATGTTCACTATGATGGCCATGGACTGATAATTTTGAGCTCGACTTTGATCAAAGTCCCACCTCTGCTGCTCAACAAGCTTGGAAGATGGCTCGTTCTTGCTCGACAAGGCCTAGGGAAGGTGTGTACAAAGTTAATTTAAGTTTGATCAAGAAATATGGACATTAGGTCAAAAATTGGAATGTCCTCTTTGGGATGACGAATGGCATTGATTGAGGAATGAGCTTGGAAGCTAGGAATGGCTCTAGTTCATCTTAGTAGGCTCTAAGAAATAAATTTTGTGTGTTTGAGTGGAAACGAGAGGGTGTATACCCCTTCATCTTGATCGAATGATGTGATTAGGTTTAGCTTCTAATGGCCATCCGGCCATCTCAGGGAGTCCTAAGTGGCAGGGAAGAGGTGAGTTGGCTCAGCTTGGTTGGTTGAAGGTGTGGAGGTGCCTGCCAAGGAGGAATAATGGGTGTCCTATGGGTTTCAAATGCTCCAATGGGGCGGGTGGGGTGATTTCACCTCCCATGGGTCAACCCAACCACACCCAGGTCAAAGATCTTTGGTTCCCGGGTTTTAGGATTTTATTTTAGGTTTATTTTCAAGTTTTATTTTATTAGTTTAGGTTTAGGTTTATTTTTATTTTAATTTATTTTATTTAATTTAGGTTTAGAATTAGGTTTAGTTTATTTTTAGTTTAAGTTTAGGTTTTATTTATTTTAGTTCAGTTTAGGTTTAGGTTTATTTTATTTTTATTTTTGGTTTAGGTTTTTTTTAGTTTATACGTTTTATTTTTATTTATTTTTAGGTTTATTTTTAGGTTTATGATTTTATTTAGTATATTTTATTTTTATTTTACATTTAGTTTTTATTTTATTTATGCTTTTTATTCTTAGGCTTATTTTATTTTTTAGTTTAGTTTAGATTTTTATTTTATTTTATTATATTTATTTTATTTAGGTTTAGATTCTTTTATTTAATTTATTTTATCATTTTATTTAGTTTAGGTTTAGGTTTCAGATTTTGGGCTCAGGTTTGGGGTAGGGTTATGGTAGGATTTAGGGTTTAGGTCAGGGTCAGGGATCAGGGTTAATGTCAGGCTTTAGGGAGTGGTTTAGCATCTGGGGTTTAGGGTGCAGGGTTAGAAGGGCCTGGTTCATTTAGGGCCTAGGGTTCAGCTTTAGTGTTGTGGTTTAGGCTCAGGGCCTAGGGCCTAGGGTTTAAAGCCTGAGGGCTCAGTGTAGGGTTGGGTCATGGCCTGGTAGGTCAGAGCCTAGGGTTTATGGGCCTAGGGTTCATATGCTGGCCTCAGGTCATAGGGCTGGGTTGCCTAGGGCTCAGGGCTGGATCAGTTGGGTTTAGTAGTTTTGTTTTAAGAACCAAGCAAACTTTAGGTTCATTTAGTTTATTATTTTATTTATTAGTTTTTAATTTAATTATTTAGGTTTATTTTTTATTTAGTTTAGTATTTTATTTTAGTTTAGGTTTTTTATTTTTTAGTTTAATTTTTGGGATTAGGTTTGGTTTATGCTTATTTTATTTTTATTTTTATTTTATTTTTTAGTTAGGTTTTATTTTTTATTTTAGGTTTAGGTTTTAGGTTTTATTTTAGGTTTATTTCGTTTAAATTTTTTTAGTTTAGGTTTATTTTAGTTTTTTTATTTTATTTTATTTTATGGTGTTTAGTTTATTTTAGGTTTAGGTTTTATTTATTTAGTTTAGTTTTAGGTTTATTTTATTTTTTTTATTTGAGGTTTAGGTTTTTGGTTTAGGGTTTAGCTTTAATTATTATTTATTTTAGGTTTATTTTTTAGATTTAAGTTTATATTATTTTATTTTATTTATTTTATTTTATTTTATTTTAGTTTATTTTTTTATTTATTTTTTTAATTTAGGTTTATTTTATTTTTAGTTTATTTTAGTATTTATTATTTTAGTTTAGTTTAGTTTTATTTTTTCATTTTACTTTTAGGTTTTAGGTTGAGGTTTAGGTTTTGGTTTAGGTTTAAATTTAAGTCAACTTAATTAATCTACTTTGGGTAGATGCTTAAGTCTTTAATGCTTAAGTTCAATTAAGAAAATCAATACCCAATTCATAAGTTTGAAAGTATGTTTTGAAATTACTTAGCTAAACCCTTAGCTTAATTAACTTTTAATTATGAGCCAAATTGCATTAGGCCTTTTCATTATTAGGTGTATTGCAAATTTAAATTGTGGGTTTTATGTCATCTCATTGGCTCATAATTATTTAGTTAATTCTTCTTGTGGTGTAAGGGTTAATTAAGCTACTTAATTCATACCTTAACCTAATCGGCATAAAATGGATCTAATTTTCTAAAATTAAATGAAAATATCAAACACATGTGGAATGGGTTAGAATATCAAACTCATCTCACCTTTTCAAAATTAAATCAAACTTAAAACAAAACAAAAATCATTTTAATTTATTCTAAATTAGGTTTTATTTTATTTTATTTTTATTTTATTTAGGTTTAGTTTATTTATTTGTATTATTTTAGGTTTTATTTAGTTTAAGTTTTTTTTAGGTTTTAGGTTTAGTTTGGGTTTGGGGTTTAGGGTTTTAGGGTTTAGGATTGTAGGTTTTAGGGTTTGTGGTTTTAGGGTTTGGTTAGGGTTTATGGTTTTAGGGTTTAAAAGGGGTTTATGGTTTTGTGGTTTATGGTTTAGTTTTAGGGTTTAGGTTTAGGTTAGTTTGTTTAGGGTTTAGGGTTATGGTATTTTTAAACCCAGGTTTATGTTTATTTAGTTTATTTAGTTTATTTTTATTTTTTATTTTATTTTTATTTTATTTAAGTTTATTTTATTTCTTTTATTTATTTTATTTTATTTTAGTTTTAGTATTTTTATTTTAGTTTAATTTTTTTGGTTTTATTTATTATTTGTTTAGTTTTTTGTTTATTTTATTTTTTAAGTTTAGTTTTATTTTATATTTTTAGGCTTAGGTTTAGGTATTTATTTTATTTTCTTAGGTTTTGGTTTTAGTATTTTATTTAAGGTTTTCCTTAACGTTTTATTTTTTAGTTTTGGTTTATGTTTATTTTTAGTTTATTTTATTTTATTTAGGGTTTAAGTCTTTAGGTTTAGTTTATTTTAGGTTAGGTTTAGGTTTTATTTATTTTATTTTAGTTTATTTAGTTTATTTTAGTTTATTTTATTTTTATTTTAGGTTTAGGTTTTTTTTTTAGCTTTATTTATTTATTTTTAGGTTTATTTTTTAGGTTTAAGTTTTTATTCAGTATTTTCTTTTTTATTTTTGTTTATTTTATTTTTATTTTACATTTAGTTTTTATTTTATTTATGTTTTTTAATTTTTTAAGTTAAGTTTAGGTTTTTGTTAATTTTATTTTAGTTTAGTTTTTATTTTTTATTTTATTGGGTTTAGGTTTAGGTTTTACTTTTTTAAGTTTTATTTTGTTTTTTTTTTCTTTTATTTTGGTTAAGATTTTTTATTTTATTTTATTTTTAGGTTTTATTTATAGTTTAGTTTTTAGCTTTTTAGGGTTTCAGTTTGGGCTTTAGGGTTTGGGTTTGGGGTTTAGTTTAGGGTTTAAGATTTGGGGGTTTAGGGTTTTAGGGTTTAAGGTTTAGGGTTTAGAGTTTAGGTTTTAGGTCTAGGGTTGTGTTTTAGTTTAGGGTTTGGGGTTTTCAACTTTTTTTAATAGAGAACAAATTCATATTCGATATTTCTTCTTTTCGAACTTATCAGCTATGTAACACACCAAGTTTACTAAAACACAGGTGATGATATAGATAAAAAATGAGCATGCATAGAGAAAATCAGAAATCATAGATAACTAGAACTATCTCTACTAAAGATAGTTCAATAAGCTGATGATCGGTCGTTCTTCGTTTCTCTAGTTCCCAACCACGCCTCTCGAGTAGGGATCCACCATCATATCTCACCACCATGACTATAACCTTCATCGCTTCTCCCGCTCAACCACCACTACTCACCACCAACTCCATATCCACCACACCAGATCCCCTCCCCGCCACTCACGATAATCATAGCCTCCACCTTCACCTCCATCGAAATCTAGATTGAGCCTTGTTGATGGTGATGTTCCCGCCATCAAGGTTCCCCATTTTAGAGTTTAGTTTGGTTTAGTTTTAGGGGTTTTTTATTTTTAATTTATTTAGTTACTTTAGGTTTAGTGTTTAGGGTTTAGGGTTTGTGGATTTAGTGTTTTAGGCAGGTTTAGGGTTTAGTGTTTTAGGGTTTATGCTTTAGGGATTAGGGTTTATTGTTAAGGTTTAGGGTCTAGGGTTTAGGATTTTTAAGGGTTTAGGGTTTAGGGTTTATGGTTTAAGGTTTAGGTTTATTTAGTTTACTTAGTTTATTTTTTATTTGTTTTAATTTATTTTATTTTTTACTTTTACTTAAGTTTATTTTTTTATTTATGTATATTTTTAATTTTTATTTAGTTTATTTTATTTATTTTGGGTTCATTTATTTTAGTTTAAGTTTTATTTTTTTAGTTTAAGTTTAAGTTTATTTTTAGTTTAATTTATTTTATTTAATTATTATTTAGGTTTAGTTTATTTCAAGTTTAAGTTTAGGTTTTATTTATTTTAGTTTAGTTTATTTTTTTTATTTAGTTTACGGATTAGGTTTAGTATATTTTAGCTTTAAGTTTAGGTTTTATTTATTTTAGTTTAGTTTATTTAGGTTTAGGATTATTTTATTTTATTTATTTTAGGTTTAGGCTATTTTTTCAGTTTAGGGTTTAGGATTTATTTTTAGATTTTATGTTTAGGATTATTTTTTAGGTTTAGGTTTTTGTTTAGTTTTTATTTTATTTTATTTTAGGTGTATTTTATTTTTATTTTACGTTTATTTTTATTTTATTTAGGTTTTTTATTTTTAGGTTTATTTTATTTATTTAGTTTAGTTTAGGTTTTATTTTTATTTTATTTTAATTTAGTTTTATTTTTATTTTATTTTATCTTTATGTTTAGGTTTAGGTCTTAGTTTATTTTATTTTATTTTATTTATTTTATTTATTTATTTATTTTATTTTTTAGGTTTATTTTTAGTTTTGTTTTTTTTTATGTTTTAGGGTTTAGGGTTTAGGGTTTGGGTTTGTGGGATTTAGTTAGTTTAGTTTGTCAGTTTGTTGGTTTAGGGTTTGGGGTTTAAGGTTTAGGGTTTAGGTTTTAGGATTTAGGGTTTAGGGTTTAGGGTCTTAGGGTTTAGTGTTTAGGGTCTTTAGGGTTTAAGGTTTATGGTTTAGGGTTTTGGTTTTAGGTCTAGGGTTCAAGTTTTAGTTTAGGGTTTAGGATTTTTTATTTTTTTAACGAGAACAAATATATTCAACATTTCTTCTTTGAATTCATCAACCAAGTAACACACCAAGTTTCTAAGGCATAAGTGATGACATAGATAAAAAATGAGCACACATAGAGCAAATCAAAAACCATAGATAACTAGAACTATCTCTATTATAAAGACATAGTTCCATAAGTAGCTGATCAGATCGACCATTCTTTAATTTCTCTAGTTCCCATCCCCTCACCAGGATCCACTATCATATCTCTCCGCTACCACGGTTGTGTAACCTCGCCACTCTCTAGCCTCGATAACCATAACCTCCATATCTAGCATCTCCAAGTCCCCCACCACCACTGCGATAATCGCTACCTCTTCCTTCACCTCCACTGCCAAATCTAGACTGAGGCTGGTTGTCAATGATGTTCTTACTATCAAAGTTCTGCCATTCTTAGAGTTTAAGTTTAAATCTATTTGGTTTTAGGTTTAGGTTTGTTTTTAATTTATTTATTCACTTTAGGTTTTTTAGGTTTGGGGTTTAGAGTTTAGGCTTTAGGCTTTAGGGTTTAGGATTTGGGGTTTAGGCTTTTAGGGTTTAGGGTTTAGGGTTCGGGTTTAGGGTTTAGGATTTAGGGTTTTGGGTTTGGGGTTTAGGGTTTTAGGGTTTAGGGTTTAGGATTTAGGACTGTAGGTTTAGAGTTTAGTGTTTAGGGTTTAGGGATTAGGATTAGGGTTTTTTTTAATATATTTTCTTTTTTATTTTTTTTATTTTTAGGGTTTAGCATTTAGGTTTAGGTTTTAGGTTTAAGGTTCAGGTTTTAGTTTAGGGTTTAGGATTTTCATTTTTTTTTAACATAGAATAAATTCAGATTTAACATTTCTTCTTTCGATTTCATCAACCAAGTAACACACCAAGTTTTCTAAGATTTAGCGACATAGAAAAATGAGCACATAAAGAAAATCAAAACCCTAGATAACTAGAATTGTCTTTAAAAGACGTAATTCCATAAGTAGCAATCGTCGGTTGTTCTTGAGTTTCTAGTTCCCATCGTTCACCCCTGCCTCATTGAGCGGAGATCCACCATCATATCCTCGATCTCTCCCTCTTCCACCATGGTCAACCTCTATCGCTCCTCCTTCCTCCATAACCACCACTATTCTGACCACCACCTCCATATCCATAAGCACCTTCATATCCCCTACCACCACTACGATAGCCGCCTCCTCCTTCACTTCCACCACCAGATCTAGACTAAGCCTGGTTGATGGTGATGTTCCTACTGTCAAGGTTCTTCCCATTTTTAGGGCTTTCATTTAGCTTTAGGTTTATTAGTTTTTAGGGTTTAGGTTTATTTTATAAGTTATTTAGTCACTTTAGGTTTAGGCTTAATGTTTCGAGTATAAAGTTTAGGGTTTAGGGTTAGGGTTTAAAGTTTAGAGTTTTAGGGTTTAGGGTTTATAGTTTTGGATTTTGGGTTTTGGGGGGTTTGGGGTTTATGGTTTTAGGGTTTAGGGCTTAGGGTTTAGGGTTTATGATTTACATTTAGGGTTCAGGTTTTAGTTTAGGGTTTTTGGTTTTTTTTAATAGAGAATAAATTTAGATTCAATGTTTCTTCTTTTTCATTTTATCAACCAAGTAACACACCAAGTTTTCTAAAACACAGTTTACACATAGATAAAAAATGAGCATGAGAAAATCAAAACCCTAGTTAGCTAGACCATCTCTATTGTAAAACATCATGCGTAGATCGATCGGTTGCTCTTCAATTTTTACAATTCCCATTAGAACCACATTGGCTTCTTTAGTAGCAAGATCCACCATCATATCCCCGATCTCTCCCTTCGCCGCCACTATGGCTGTAACCTTCGTCGCTCCTCCCACCTCCATAACTACCATTGCTCTGACCAACGCCTCCATATCCACCAGCACCTTCAGATTCCCCACCACCACTGCGATAGCCGCCGTCTCTGCCTTCACCTCCACCACAGATCTAGACTGAGCCTAGTTGATGGTGATGTTCCTACCATGAAGGTTCTACTCATTCTGAGGGTTTTCATTTAAGTTTAGTTTAGTTTTTTAATTTATTTAGTTACTTTAGGTTTAGGTTTAGGGTTTGGGGTTTAGGGTTTAGGGTTAAGGTATAGGGTTTAGGGTTTAGGGTTTTTTTAACTCAAATGATTCCATAACAAACAAGAAATTACTAATTCAAATAAGACATTATCCTTTAACAACTAATAAATTAGGATAAAATAAATTACAATTCAAAAATTTATAAAAATAGTAATTGACAAAATAATTTAACTCCGAGAGACAATAAAATTTTATTTATAGAAAAAGCTTAGTTGAACAATCAAAACCCATATCATCATCGATTCCTCAGCTCTTCTTCCTTCTTTTCTTCCACTATAGGAGTAGTAAGTAAGCATCAAATGTAGTAGCCACATCAAATTTACTAGGATCCTTCAAATACTCCTTAACCTTATCATCTTACAGGTAAGTGTAATCTGTGGCAATCATGATGGAAGGACATTCTTGTAAGCATTGATGAATATGTGGGGCATTACAACAAGGGTGGGATAAGAGAGGGCCAGTGAGTGAGAAGTGATCATTGAAAGCCCTGCCAAAAACTTCTCGATGAGATCATCTTCAGTGAGGTCAAGCACCTCAGAACTAAACATCGAACCATCATCATACACAGACTGGATGACAAGGCCATAAGAGGATGGCCTAATCCCTAGCTGGGCGAGGAGAGCATCCTCTAAGTATCCCACCTTATTGACTTTTTTAATCAACTCAACCGAAATGATACTTTCAATAGTACCATGTTGATCTTAGTTAGGTTATTGAGAACCAAGAAGAAAGAAGTCTGTGAAGGATCCAGACCAGTGTTTCCTGGAGGAACCACAACATCAATAAGTGTAAGAAGACCAACATTGGCAGGAGCACCAACTTTGTATTTCACAACCTCTTCACTGACTTCTTTAAGATCACCTTTCATAAAAATCAGCTCAACCTGGGTTTAGGGTTTAGGGTTTATGGTTTAGGGTTTTAGGGTTTAGGGTTTAGGGTTTAAAGTTAGGATTTAGGATTTAAGATTTGGGGTTTAGGGTTTAGCATTTTTTATAGTTTAGGGTTTAGGGTTTAGGGTTGTAAGTTTAGTGTTGTATGTTTAGGGTTTATAGTTTAGGGTTTAGGATTTAAGGTTTACCTTTTATTTAAAATTTAAGTAAACTAGTGTCCATTTAGTTTATTTAGTATATTTTTATTTATTTTAGTTTATATTATTTTATATTTTATTTAGTTTAGTTTATTTATTTTTATTTAAGTTTATTTTTTTTTGGTTAAGGTTAGGGTTTATATTTTTTAAGCTGAGTGTTACTTTTATTTTATCTTTTAGGTTTCATATTTTCTTTATTTTTATTTTATTTTCAGGTTTAGTTTAGGCTCATTTTAGGTTTATTTCTTTTAGGCATTTTTAGGTATTATTTTTTAGTGAGGTTTAGGTTTATTTTTAGTTTATTTTATTTTATTTAGTTTGGGTTTAAGTTTAGGTTTAGTTTAATTTTAGTTTAGGTTTAGGTTTTATTTTTTAGTTTTGTTTATTTTAGTTTAGGTTGAGGTTTCTATTATTTTGTTTATTTTATTTTTATTTTAGGTTTATTTTTTTTTAGTTTACAGTGTAGGTTTTATTTTTTATTTACTTTTAGGTTTATTTTTTACGTTTAAGTTTTATTTAGTTTTTATTTTAGGTTTTTTTAAATTTTTATTTTACATTTAGTTTTAATTTTTTTTTAGGTTTTTATTCTTAGGTTTATTTTTTTTTTTATTTTAGGTTTTATTTATTTTATTTTTTTTATTTTATTTTATTTTTTTGGTTTAGGTTTAGGTTTTAGTTTAGGTTTTATTTATTTTATTTTATTTTTTTTTATTTTATTTAGGTTTAGGTTTTTTATTAATTTTATTTTAGATTTTATTTAGTTTAGGTTTTTTTAGGTTTTAGGGTTTTTTGGT
Source organism: Cymbidium sinense (assembly GCA_021442155.1). NCBI lineage: Eukaryota > Viridiplantae > Streptophyta > Magnoliopsida > Asparagales > Orchidaceae > Cymbidium > Cymbidium sinense. The sequence goes on along the minus strand of JAKCPB010002126.1, from coordinate 50,563 downwards.
TTAGGGCTTAAGGTTTTGGGTTTAATGTTTTAGGGTTTAGGGTTTTAGGATTTATTTGTTAGGGTTAGGGTTTAGGGTTTAGTGTTTAGGCTTCAGGGTTTAAGGTTTTTAGAGATTAGGGTTTAGGGTTTAAGGTTTAGGGTTTAGGATTTAAGGTTTAAGATTCTAAGGTTTGAGGTTTAATTTTTAGGGTTGTAGGCTTAGGGTTTAGGGTTAGTTTTTGGGTTTAGCGTTAGGTTAGGGTTTTATTATTTTTTTATTTTTTTATTTTAGGGTTTAGGGTTTATGGTCTAGGTTTAGGGTTTAGGTTTTAGTTTAGAGTTTAGGGTTTTTATTTTTTTAAGAGAATAAATTTAGATTCAACATTTCTTCTTTTGATTTCATCAAAGTAACACACCAAGTTCTAACACAAGCAAGACATAGATCAAAATAGACACACATAAAGAAAATCAAAAACCTTAGATAACTAGAACTGTCTCTACAGTAAAGGCATAGTTGCATAAGCAATGGATCGGATCGATCGTTTTTTAGTTTCTCTAGTTCCCATCAGAACCACCTATGCCTCTTGAGTAGCAGGATCCACCATCATATCCTGATCTCTCCCTCCACCACCATGTGTAACCTCAGCTCCTCCGCTTCCACCACTACTCGACCACCACCTCCATATCCCACCAGTAACCTCCATCCCTCCTTCCCTCCATAACCTCTATTGCTAACACCCTCCATATCCACCACCTCAGATCCCCCACCACTGCGATAACTTCCACCTTCACCTTCGCCACCACCACCAGATCTAGACTAAGCTTGGTTTGATGTTCTGGGTTACCCATTCTTAGGGTTTAAGTTTTTTAGGTTTTTGGGTTTAGGTTTATCTTTTAAATTTTTTAGTTACTTTATTTTTAGGTTTAGGGTTTAGAGTTTGGGGTTTAGGGTTTTTGGGTTAGATTTAGTTTAAAGTTTTTTTAACTCAAATGAATTTATAATAAACAAGAAATTACCAAATCAAGCAAGACATTATCCAACAACTAATAAAATAAGATAAAATAAAATGTAATTCAAAATTCACAAAAATAGTATTTCACAAAATGATTTAATGCCCAGAGACCACAAAATTTGATTTTATAGAAGGCCAATAAAGCTTAGTCAAACAAGCTGAACCCCATATCATCATCAGATTCCTTAGCAGTCTCGTCCTTCTTCTCTTCCACTACAGTAGCCGGAGCAGCAACAGGAACAGTAGAAGCATTAGGCGCAGTAATCACAACAAATTTAGTAGGATCCTTCAAATACTCCTTAACCTTCTCAGCCTGCTGGAATGTAAAATCAGTGGAAATCACAATGGTGAGGACATTCTTGTAAGCATTGATGAACATGTGGGGCGTTGCAGCAAGGGTGGGATAAGAGAGGGCCAGTGAGAGAGAAATGATCATTGAAAGCCTATCAAAACTTCTCGATGAGATCATCTTAGTGAGGTCAAGCACCTTAGGGTGAACACGAACCATCATCATAAATAGACGACATGAGCCATAAGAATGGCCTAATCCCAACTTAACAGTATAGAAGCCTCTCGGATCCCACTTTATCACCTTTTTTTAATCGCTCAACTAGGTGATAATTTCAAGTACCCTTGCTAATAGTTGGGATATTTAGAACCGGAAGAAACTAGTCTGTGAAGGATATAGATCAGTGTTGCCTAGAAGAACCCCAACATCAATAGGTGCAATAAGATCAACACGGGCAGGAGCACTAACTTCGTATTTCACAACCTCTTCGCTGACTTCTTTAAGATCACCTTTCATAAAAATCAGCTCAACTAGGGTTTAGGGTTTAGGGTTTTAGGGTTTGTGCTTTTAGGGTTTTGGGTTTAGGGTTTAGGGTTGTTTAGGGTTTAGGTTTAGGGTTTGTTTAGGTTTAAGGTTTAGTTGAAGGTTTAGTGTTGTGGGTATAGGGCTTTGGGTTTTGGGTTAGTTTTAGGGTTTAGACTTTAGAGTTGAGAGTTTAGGATTTAGGGTTTAGGGTTTTTTTTAAAAAAATTAAGTAAACCAGTAGGTTTAGGTTTATTTAGTTTATTTATTTTAGTTTATTTTATTTTTTACTTTTATTTAGGTTTATTTTTTCTTTATATTTAGTTTATTTTTTTTTGTGTATTTTTTAGTTTAGGTTTATTTTTAGTTGAGTTTTATTTTTATTTTATTTTTAGATTTAGGTTTTATTTTTTACTTTTAGGTTTAGGTTTAGGTTTTATTTTATTTTTATGTTTAGGTTTTAGGTTTTTTATTTTGGTTTATTTTTAGGTTTTATTTTTTAGTTTAGGTTTAGGTTTATTTTTAATTTATTTTATTTTATTTAGTTTAGGTTTGGGTATAGGTTTAGTTTATTTTAGGTTTATGTTTAGGTTTTATTTATTTTAGTTTAACTTATTTTAATCTAGGTTTAGGTTTATTTTATTTTATTTTTATTTTGGGTTTAGTTTTTTTTAGTTTAGGGTTTATGTTTTATTTTTTATTTAGTATTAGGTTTATTTTTTAGGTTTAAGTTTTTATTTAGTTTATTTTATTTTATTTTACATTTAGTTTTATTTTCTTTAGGTTTTAATTCTTAGGTTTATTTTATATTTTAGCTTAGTTTAGGTTTTACTTATTTTATTTTAGTTTATTTTTTTTTATTTAATTTTATTTTAGGTTTAGGTTTAGGTTTTAGTTTGGTTTTATTTTATTTTATTTTATTTAGGTTTAGGTTTATTTTATTTTATTTTATTTTTAGGTTTTAGTTTAGGTTTTAGATTTTTTTTTAGGGTTTAGGGTTTTAGGGTTTATGTTTAGGGTTTAGGGTTTAGTGTTTAGGCTTTAGGGTTTAGAGTTTTTAGGGTTTAGGGTTTAGGGTTTAGTGCTTAGGGTTTTTTTAACTAAATAGAATTTATTGCTCAGAAAAATATGTACAAGAAGACCATAGAGATTAAACTCAAAAGAAAAGAAAAAATTTTTGCTCAGTTTACTAATAAATCAAAGAACAATAAAGAAAAAAAAATAAAGACAACTAAAAAAGGCAAGCAAAAGGCAACAAAGGGGAAGAATCCATGGAGCTCCCAAAGAACCTCCAAATAGATGAAGATCCATAAGAAAAAGAAACCTATAACCAAGAAAGACTCCAACCATTTATAAAAATGAGACCATCAATAAGACTCCGACTCCCTCAAGAAGAAGAAGAGACCAATGAAAAATAGAACCTACTTACATAAATCTCAGAAGGAGATCAAAAAACATAAAGAGAAAAAAGTTTAGATATAGATATGAAGAATAATCTCAATAATGAGGGGCATCAAATCCTAAGTGTATCGACTTCAAAGAAGGGTTACAAAGAAAAGTCACCAACCACAAAATATCAAGGAAAAAATCCATCATATCATCATAGCCATCCCAACCAAAGAAAAATACAAACCTATCATAATAGACACCCAAAAAGAAAAGTGAAGCTAAGGAGAGAAAGAGAGAAACATATAAAATTAACATAAGGAAATCCCAACAAAACCAAATATGAACACCTCTTAAAAGATGGAGAAAAGAAGCACAACCCAAAAAAAAAAGAAAGAGCCTCAAGACAAAGCCAATAGAGCCCACAACACCAATCCAAAGCCACCACATAAGCCATGAGCCCACAACAACAATCCAAAGCCACCAAGGCATCAACCAGGAAGGAAATAGCCAACAAAGTAGCCAATAGAGTACCCAAGAAAAAAGCCTAAGAAAGAGCAAGAGAATAACCAACCAACAAAAAAAAAAAAGAAGAGAAAAAAGCTAAAATAGCTAGAGAGAAATAGCCAACCAATGGACAAACCACACACCAAGGACAAAAGCCCAACCTACACATCAACAAGAGGAAGCACCAACCAAAGAAAGGCAAAATATAGGAACAAAATATACAAAAACCAAAAAAACCAAAAAAACCAAATAAGAAAGAAAGAGGAAAATTAGGCAAGAAGCCAATACTCAGTTAGCTAAAACACATAAAAAAAAGTTCAACCAATGAGAAAAACCATAAAAGCTAAAACCTCCCAAAGAAGAGAGATTATTTCCAAGAAGCTTTGGAATGAGTAACCCTCATCAAGTGAGGAGGGGCATAAATCTGAACACTTTTTTATTTTTCTTCTTGTAAATAAGTTTATAACCATGCCCTTTCTCAAAAAATCTCCATCTAAAATAATCATTGTTATAAAAGGCATGGGGATCGAGAAGCTATCAATTCCAAAGATGAGCATTAGAATCATCCACATTAGACAAAGGAAAATCAAAAATAGTATGCATTTTAGAATCAGAAGTGAAAGGAGTAAAAACAACTTTATTAAGAAGACAATTATCAATATTTTCTCCTTCCAACAAAATCAGAGTATCCTCCATGTCTTCATTCATAAAAGAAACAAGTGAAGAATCTAGATTTTTTTACAATCTTCATGTAAGGGATTAAAATAAGATTCAAATCCCTTAGAAACACATAGCATATTACCAAAATTCTGAACATAATTACCATAGAAAACCATCATTTTGAACTGAAATAGAACTATTCACAATGAGAGAATTATTGTAGGTATCTAAATCTTATTTTTTAAAAGAAGGATCACCAATATTAACAAGTTTGTCAAGGCCAGAAGTTAGAATATCATAAATAAGAAAATTCTTTTCACCGTCATTCTCAATCAAAAAAGGTAAAGAAATTCCTATGATCTAAAGTAGACATAGGAAAAAGAGAAACAACATCTAACTGATTAGAAGAAATGGTGTTAGCATCAACAATATTCAAACCAACAACATGAATGGAGTTATTCACAATATCCAAACCATTAGAATCATTAACCACAGCCTCTAAAGTATTCCCTTTAATAGAATCATCAAAAGAAACACTTAGAGCATGATTATTAGTTAAAACTTTTTTAAAAACGTCAAAATTAATTTTTGCATTAGACAAATCATTAATAGGTAATACTTTTTTAGAAGATTAAGAAATCTAGCTTTACAAAACATCAAAATTTTGAAAAGCAGATTTTTTTCCTTTATCCAACTTGAGAGAATCGTCAATTTTTTCAACAATTGAATTCTTACCGGTGATTTTCTTCCAAAGAGGGATGAGCAATAAAGCATTCAGAAATTTCATGCCCATGAATCTTACAATGATTACAAACAATGAAAAATTCTCAAATATAACTTTATAAAAATAACCGCATTTCTTCAAACCCAACCAAATTTCTTTCAGATATTTTTTAGTAATATCAATCTCTACAAGAATTCTAGCAACATACGGTCTAGAAGTAGCAGTTATTGCTTGATCAACTTGCAAATGCCAACCAAAAATTGACCCAATAGCATAAAGAATATGATGATTAAATAGATAAATCTATAATTAGGTAAACAACTCCAAATGGGAATAATAGGAGACTCTTCATTAACATCAAACATAGGTGTCTAATTTAGAATACACATTTGACAATTAAAAATAAAATGCCTAGAAAAATTCTTCCATAATTAAGGTCATTAGAAAGCTTAATCGAACATTACATACATCAAGATAGAAAGAACCAGATAAAATTTAAGCTGATAAAAGAAAGAATATCTTCCATCTTTGGCCTTTAGTTAGTTTAGTGTTTAGTTTAGATTAGTTAGGTTTTATGTTATTAGGTTTTATTATTATTTAGTGTTTTTTAGTTTTATTGGTTTATAGTTTAGTTTATTTTTATTAGTTATTAATTTATTAGTTTAGTTAGTTTAATGGATTTATTATTATCGGTTAGTTTATTAGCTTTTCTTTTGTTATTAAGTTTAGTTTATTTATTATTTAGTTTATTATTAATTTGTTTATTATTATTATTAGTTTATTAGTTTATTTAATTTAGTTTATTATTAGTTTTAGGTTAGTTAGTTATTTGGTTATTTAGTTTTAATTTATTAGTTTTTAGTTTTATTATTAGTTTTAGTTATTATTATTTAGTTTGTTTTATTAGTTTTTATTAATTTAGTTTTAGTTATTAGTTTTAGTTAGTTAGTTACTTTTTATTAGTTATTTAGTTAGTTTATTAGTTTAGTTTATTAGTTATTAGTTTAGTTTAGTTAATTTAGTTATTATTAGTTTAGTTATTGTGTTTAGTTTTATTAGTTTATTTATTAGTTTTAGTTATGTTTAGTTTAGAATTTTAGTTATTATTTATTAGTTAGTTGTTTTTAGTAGTTTAGTGATTTTTATTAATTTATTAGTTTTATTTATTATTTATTTATTAGTTTTAGTTTATTATTATTTAGTTAGTCTAGTTTAGATAGTTTTAGTAGTTTTTTATTTTAATTTATTATTAGTTTATTAGTTTTAGTTTTATTTATTATTTTTTATTATTATTAGTTTTAGTTTTAGTTAGTATAGTTTAATATTTTATTTGTTTTTTATTAGTTTTAGTTTGGGTTTAGTTTAGGTTTGGGGTTTATTTATTTAGTTTTTTTATTGTAGGTTTATTTGGGTTTAGTTTTTAGTTATTTTAGGGTTTATTATTAGTTTATTTTTATGTTATTTTTTGTTTTGGGTTTAGGGTTTAGTTTAGGTTTTAGGTTTAGTTCATGTTTTAGTTTAGTTTAGGTTTTGGTTTTTAATAGATTATTATTTCTTCTTTTGATTTTTTTAGTATAGTTTTTAGTTTATTGAGCATATAGAAAATATAGATTTATAAAATATTATTTAGTAGTTATATAGATGTTATTCTTTAGTTTCTAGTTATTAGTTTATATTTAGTTATAGTTTTATTTATTAGTATTATTAGATTATTATTAGTTTTATCATATTTTTTATGGTTTATAATGTTTAGTGTTTATGTTTAGTTTAGTTTAGGTTTAAGTTATTAGTTTAGTTTTGGTTTATTTTTTATTTAGTTTTTATTAGCTTTATAATTTAGTTTAGTTTAGTTTAGTTTATTAGTTATTATTTAGTTTATTTTAGTTTATTAGAGTTTATTTGGTTTTAGATTATGCTTTTATTTATATTATTTAGATTTATTTTTTAGTTTAGTTTTAGTTTAGTTTAGTTTTAATGATTATTATTTTAGTTTAGTTTAAGTTATTTTAGTTTAGATTAGTTTAGTTTATGGTTTTAATGTTTAGTTTTGGGTTTATTGTTTTAGTTTTATTTGTATTTTAGTTTAGTTTAGTTTATTTAGTTAGTTTTTTTGTTTAGTTTGGGGTTTAGGATATTGGTTTTATTATGTATTATTAGTTTATTTATTCTTTCTTTTAGTTTATTTTATTTTATTTTTTATTTATTTTTTTATTTTTATTTAGTTTAGTTTATTTATTTAGATTTATTTATTTATTATTTTATTTTAGTTTAGTTTTTTTTAGGTTAGTTTATTTTTAGTTAGTCTTATTTTTTTATTTTTTGGTTTAGTTTATTTTTAATTTTAGTTTAAGTTTAGTTTTTATCTTATTTTTTAGGTTTAAATTTTAGTTTATTTTAGGTTTTATTTTTTTAGTTTAGTTTAGGTTTATTTTAGTTGAGTTTATTTTTATTTTATTTTTTAAGTTTAGGTTTATTTATATTTTAGGTTTAGGATTAGGTTTTTTATTTTATTTTTTTTTGGGTTTAGGTTTTAGTTTTCCTTTTAGGTTTTTTTTTAGATTAGTTTAGTTTATTTTTTAGTTATATTCTTTTATTTTTTTTTATTTTATGTTTAGTTTATTTTAGGTTTATGTTTAGGTTTGATTTATTTTAGTTTAGATTTAGGTTTTTTTTATTTTTATTTAAGGTTTAGTTTTTTTTAGTTTAGGGTTTAGGTTTTATTTCTTATTTATTTTAGGTTTTATTTTTAGGTATATTTTTTTAGTTTAGGTCTTTATTTAGTATTTATTTTAGTTTATTTTAGGTTTATTTTATTTTTTATTTAATATTTAGTTTTATTTTATTTATTTATTCTTAGTTTATTTTATTTTATTTAGTTTTGTTTATGCTTTATTTATTTTATTTAGTTTTATTTTATTTTAGTTTAGTTTCTTTAGTTTAAGTTTTTATTTTATTTTATTTATTTTATTTAGTTTAGGTATTTTTTATTTATTTTATTTTAGGTTTATTTAGTTTAGGTTTTAGTTTTAGGTTTAGGTTTAGTTTAGGTTTTAGGTTTTAGGGTTTTATGATTTAGGGTTAAGTTTAGGTTTAGGTTTAGTTTAGTTTATTTAGGTTTAGGGTTTAGGGTTTTTTTAAGTTTTAGGGTTTAGGTTTAGTTTAGGGTTTAGGGAGTTTAGGTTAGTTTAGGGTTTAGGTTTAGGGTTTAATTTTTAAGTTTAGGTTTGTTTTAGGTTTAGATTAGGTTTTAGTATTTTAAGGTTTAGGTTTCAAGTTTAGGGTTTTAAGGTTTAGGGTTTAGGGTTTAGGTTTAGGGTTTTAGTTATTTTATGGTTTTTTTAGGGTTTAGTTTAGGGTTTATAGTTTAGGATAGGGTTTAGGATTTATGGTTTAGTTTAGGTTTAGGTTTAGGGTTAGTTTAGGGTTTTGCATTTTGGGTTTAGTTTATTTAGGGTTTAGGATTTAAGGTTTTGGGGTTTAGGTTTAGGGTTTTATTTTAAAATTAAGTTTAGGATTAGGTTTATTTAGTTTATTTATTTTATTTTTTATTTTTATTTTTTAATTTTAAAATTTTTATTAAGTTTAGTTTATTTACTTTAGGTTTATTCATTTAGTTTATTTTATTTTAGTTTACATTTTAGGAGTTTAGGTTTAGGTTTATTTTTTTAGTTTAGTTTATTTTTATTTTGTTTTTTAGTTTAGGTTTATTTTTTTATTTTTAGGTTTAGGTTTAGATTTTAGGTTTTTATTTTTGGCTTATTTTTAGTTTTTATTTTTTGAGTTTAGGTTTAGCTTTATTTTAATTTATTTCATTATATTTAGTTTAGTGTTTAGTTTAGTTTATTTTAGGTTTAGGTTTAGGTTTATTTATTTTAGTTTATTTATTTTACTAGGTTTATTTATTTTATTTTGTTTATTTAGGTTTAGGTTTTTTTTTAGCTTGGTTTAGGTTTAATTTTTTATTTATTTTTTTAGGTTTTCTTTTATGTTTATTTTTTAGGCTTATTTTTATTTAGTTTATTATATTTTACTTTAGGTTTTTTTAATTTTATTTAACATTTAGTTTTAAATATTTTTAGGTTTTTTAGTTTTAAATTTATCTTATTTTATTATTTAGTTTAGGTTTTTATTTATTTTATTTTAGTTTAGTTTTATTTTTTATTCTATTTTATTTTTAGGTTTAGGTTTAGGTTTTGATTTTAGTTTTATTTTTATTTTATTTTATTTATTTAGTTTATTTGGTTTAGGTTTTATTTATTTTGTTTATATATTTTTTTATTTAGTTTAGCTTTAGGTTTTAGGTTTAGGATTTAGGGTTTATTTGGGGTTTGTTTAGGATTTAGGTTTAGCCATAGTTTAGGTTTATTTTAGGGTTTATATTTTATGTTTATTTGGGTTAGAATTAGGGTTTAGTTTAGTTTTAGGTTTTATTTTATTTAGTGTTTAAGTTTAGGTTTAGGTTTTTTTAGGTATTAGGTTTAGTTTAAGTTTTAGGTTTAGGTTTAGGTTTAGGGTTTTAGTTTAGGTTAGTTTAGGTTTATTTAGGTTTAGTTTAGGTTTAGGATAGTTTAGAGTTTATACTTTAGTTTTAGATTTAGGTTTAGTTTAGTGTTTAGTTAGGGTTAGTTTAAGTTTAGGATTTAGTTTAGGGTTTAGTTAGTTTTTAGGTTAATTGGGTTTAGGTTTTTTATTTTTAGCTAGTTTTAGTTTATTTTTATATTGTTTAGGGTTTAGTTTTTCTTTATTAGTAAATTAGTAGGTTTATTTAGATTATTTTTTATTTATTTAGTTTATTTTATTTTTTTCTTTTTTAGGTTTATTTTTTATTTTTTTATTTTTTTAGGTTTATTTTTTTATTTAGTTTTATTTATTTATTTTAGGTTTTTATTTTAGTTTTTTATTTAGGTTTAGGTTTATCTTTATTTTTTAGTTTATTTTAATTTCATTTTATTTTTTTTAGGTTTATTTTATATTTTTAGGTTTATTTGGTTTTATTTTATTTTTTTTAAGTTTAGATTTTGTTTTATTTTAGGTTTATTTCTAGGTTTTTTTTTTAGTTTAGGTTTAGGTTTATTTTTAGTTTATTTTATTTATTTAGTTTAGGGTTTAGGTTTGGTTTAGTTTAGGTTTAGGTTTATGTTTTATTTATTTTAGTTTAATTTATTTTGGTTTAGGTTTAGGTTTATTTTATTTTATTTATTTTAGGTTTAGTTTTTTTGGTTTAGGGTTTAGGTTTTTTTTATTTTTTATTTTTAGGTTTTATTTTTAGGTTTATTTTTTAAGTTTAAGATTTTATTTAGTTTTTATTTTATTTTATTTTAGGTTTATTTTTTTATTATATATTTGGGTTTTATTTTATATATGATTTTTATTTTTTAGGTTTTTTTAGTTTAGTTTAGGCTTTTATTTATATATTTTAGCTTAGTTTTAATTATTTATTTTATTTTTTTAGGTTTATATTTAGGTTTAGGTTATGGTTTAGGTATAGGTTTTAGTTTAGGTTTTTATTTTGTCTAATTTTTTTATTTTATTTTGGTTTAAGTTTTTTTATTTATTTTATTTTTAGGTTTTATTTAGTTTAGATTTAGGTTTTTAGGTTTTTAGGGTTTAGGTTTTAGGGTTTAAGTTTTGGGTTTAGGGCTTAAGGTTTATGGTTTTAGGTTTTAGGGTTTAATGCTTATGGTTTAGCGATAGGGTTTAGGGTTTTATGATTTAGAGTTTAGGGTTGAGGGTTTAGGGTTTTGGGATTTATGGTTTAGGTTTTAATTAGTTTAAGTTTATTATTTATGTATTTATTTAGGTTTAGGTTTATTTTATTTTAGTTTTATTTTAGTTTAGGTTTTTATTTTTAGTTTAGTTTAGGTTTAGGTTTATTTTATTTTTTATTTATTTATTTTATTTATTTATAGTTTAAATTTAAGTTTGGGTTTAGGTTTTATTTTTATTTGTAGTTTAGTTTATTTAGGTTTAGGTTTAGGTTTAGGTTTAGGTTTAGCCTTTTAGTTTATTTTAGTTTATGTATAGGTTTAAGTTTATTTAGGTTTATTTAGGTTTATTTAGTTTAGGGTTTTTATTTTTAGGTTTTGGTATATTTATTTTTATTTTATTTTAATTATATTTTATTAGTTTAGTTTATTTAGTTTATTTAATTAGTTTTATTTAGGTTTATTTTTTAGGTTTTTTTTTTAGTTTAGGTTTAGGTTTATTTATTTTAGTTTAGTTTAGTTTATTTTTTTTTTAGGTTTAGTTAGTTTTATTTATTTAGTTTAGGTTTAGGTTTAGGTTTATTTTTATTTGTTTATTTAACTTTTAGCATATTTAGTTTAGTTTAGGTTTATGTTTAGGTTTAGGTTTATTTATTTATTTATTTAGGTTTAGGTTTAAGTTTATTTATTTAGTTTTTTTATTTATTTAGGTTTAGGTTTAGGTTTTATTTAGTTTGATTTATTTTTTTTATTTCATTTATGGTTTAAGGTTTAGGTTTAGGTTTTAGTTTAGGTTTATTTAGTTTAGGTTTAGTTTTGGTTCATATTTATTTATTTTATTTTTTACTTACTTTATTTATTTAGGTTTATTTTTATATTTAGTTTATTTTATCTTTAATTTATTTTATTTTAGTTTATTATTTTATTTACTTTAGTTTAATTTTTTTATTTTTAGCTTAGGTTTATGTTTAGGTTTTTATTTTAGGTTTACGGTTTGGTTTAGGTTTAGGTTTTATTTTATTTTTATTTATTTAGTTTAGTTTATTTTATTTTATTTATTTAGGTTTATTTAGTATATTTATTCAATTTATTTATTTAGTTTAGGTTTTATTTAATTTTTTGTTTAGCTTTTATTTAGTTTTATTTAGGTTTAGGTTTAGGGTTTAGGTTTATTTAGTTTTAGTTTAGGTTTAGGTTTAAGTTTTAGGTTTAGTTTATTTCATTTAGGTTTATTTATTTAGGTTAGTTTTTAAATATTTAGGTTTAGGTTTCATTTAGTTTATTTTAATTTAGGTTTTTAGTTTAGTTTATTTAGTTTAGTATAGGTTTATTTAATTTATTTTTATTTATTTATTTTTATTTTTAGTTATTTAGTTAGTTTATTTACTCATTTAGTTTTATTTTTGTTTATTTAAGGTTTAGGTTTAGGTTTAGATTTATTTTTATTTTTTAGGTTTAAGATTAGGTTTAGGTTTAGTTTAGTTTATTTAGTTTATTTTTTATTTTAGGTTTAGTTTTGTTTAGGTTTAGGTTTAGGTTTAGGTTTATTTTTTAGGTTTAGGTTTATCTTAGGTTTAGGTTTATCTAGTTTAGGTTCAGGTTTAGGTTTATTTTAGGTTTAGGTTTAGGATTATTTATTTATTTATTTTAGGTTTGGGTTTAGGTTTATTTTAGTTTAGTTTAGTTTATTTTTTAGTTTGCTTAGGTTTAGGTTTTAGTTTAAGTTTAGGTTTAGGTTTTAGTTTTTTAGGATTAGCTTTTGGTTTAGGTTTATTTTAGTTTAGGTTTTAGGTTTAGGTTTAGGTTTAGGTTATTTTAGGTTTTATTTAGTTTAGTTTAGTTTAGTTTAGGTTTATTTTATTTAGTTTAGGTTTAGGTTTATTTTATTTATTTAGTTTAGGTTAGTTTAGTTTAGGTTTAAGCTTAGGTTTAGGTTTTAAGTTTATTTAGTTTAGTTTAGGTTTATATAGTTTAGTTTATTTAGTTTAGGTTTATTTTTGTTTAATTTTGTTTAGTTTATTTAGATTATTTACTTAGCTTATGTTTAGGTTTATTTAATTTATATTATTTTATTTTATTTAGTTTAGTTTAGGTTTATGTTTAGGTTTCAATTTATTTAATTTGTTTATTTATTTATTTAGGTTTAGGTTAATTTATTTAGTTTATTTATTTATTTAGATTTAGGTTTAGGTTTCAGCTTAGGATTATTTAGTTTAGGTTTAGTTTTGGTTTATATTTATTTATTTTATTTTTTTACTTTATTTATTTAGGTTTATTTTTATATTTAGTTTCTTTTTAATTTATTTTATTTTATTTATTTTATTTTAGCTTATTATTTTATTTACTTTAGTTTATTTTTTTTTTATTTTTTAGCTTAAGTTTATGTTTAGGTTTTTATTTTAGGTTTACAGCTTGGTTTAAGTTTAGGTTTTTATTTTCTTTTATTTTATTTTTATTCATTTAGTTTAGTTTATTTTATTTTATTTATTTAGGTTTATTTAGTATATTTATTCAATTTATTTACTTAGTTTAGGGTTTATTTAATTTTTTTGTTTAGGTTTATATAGTTTTATCTTGGCTTAGATTTAGTTTGTTTTTAGGTTTAGGTTTTAGGGTTTAGGTCTATTTAGTTTTAGTTTAGGTTTAGGTTTAAGTTTTTTTAGGTTTAGTTTCTTTTATTTTGTTTAGGTTTAGGTTTCATTTAGTTTATTTTAATTTAGGTTTTTAGTTTAGTTTATTTACTTTAGTTTAGGTTTATTTAATTTAATTTATTTTTATTTATTTAGTTTAGTTTAGGTTTATTTAGGATTAAGTTTATTTAGTTTATTTATTTATTTAGTTTATTTTTTATTTATTTAAGGTTTAGGTTTAGGTTTAGATTTATCTTTATTTTTTAGGTTTAGGATTAGGTTTAGGTTTAGTTTAGTTTATTTAGTTTAGTTAATTTAGTTTATTTTTTATTTTAGGTTTAGTTTAGTTTAGGTTTAGGTTTAGGTTTAATTTTAGGTTTAGGCTTATCTTAAGTTTAGGTTTATTTAGTTTAGGTTTAGGTTTTAGATTATTTTAGGTTTAGGTTTAAGATTATTTATTTATTTATTTTAGGTTTTGGTTTAGGTTTATTTTAGTTTAGCTTAGTTTATTTTAGTTTAGGCTTAAGTTAAGTTTAGTTTAGGTTTAGGTTTATGTTTTAGTTTTTTTAGGTTTAGCTTTAGGTTTAGATTTATTTTAGTTTAGGTTTTAGGTTTAGGTTTAAGTTTAGGTTTTTATAGGTTTTATTTAGTTTAGTTTAGTTTAGTTTAGGTTTATTTTATTTAGTTTAGGTTTAGGTTTATTTTATTTACTTTAGTTTAGGTTAGTTTAGTTTAGGTTTAAGGTTAGGTTTAGGTTTTAGGTTTATTTAGTTTAGTTTAAGTTTATTTAGTTTAGGTTATTTAGTTTTGGTTTACTTTAGTTTAATTTTATTTAGTTTATTTATATTATTTACTTAGCTTATGTTTAGTTTAATTATTTTATTTTATTTTTTTATTTAGTTTATTTATTTAGTTTAGGTTTAGGTATATTTTATTTAGTTTACTTTTTATTAGTTTATTTTATTTAGTTTAGGTTTAGGTTTGTTTAGTTTAGATTAGTTAGGTTTATTTTTTTATTAATTTATTTAATTTAGTTTTATTTTAGTTTATTTTTAGTTTAGTTTAGGTTTATGTTTATTTATTTAGTTTAGTTTATTTAGTTTATTTTTAGTTTACATTATTTTAATTTATTTTAATTTATTTTCATTTAATTTAGGTTTAAGTTTTTGTTTAGGTGTAGGTTTAGGTTTAGTTTAGGTTTAGGTTTAGGTTTAGGTTTAAGTTTTATTTTATTTTTATTTAGGTTTATTTATTTATGTTTAGGTTTATTTATTTAATTTAGTTCAGTTAGTTTATTTTATTTAGTTTATTTATTTAGTTTAGGTTTATGTTTTATTTAGTTTAATGTAGTTTAGTTTAGTTTATTTTTTGGTTTAGGTTTAGGTTTAGGTTTAGGTTTAGTTTAGTTTATTTATTTATTTCATTTATTTTAGTTTAGGTTTTAGGTTTTATTTAGTTTTTTTTTTTTTGCTTAGTTTAGTTTAGTTTATTTTGGTTTAGGTTTATTTTATTTATTAAGTGCAGGTTTAGGTTTAGGTTTTATTTAGTTTAGGTTTATTTTTAGTTTAGATTTAAGTTTGTTTAGTTTAGTTTAGTTTTAGGTTTAGGTTTTATTTAAGTTTAGGTTTACTTATTTAGGTTTTGGTTTAGGTTTAGGTTTATTTAGTTTAGGTTTATTTTATTTAGGTTAAGTTTTATTTATTTTAGTTTATTTTATTTTATTTTATTTATTTTTTATTATGTTTATTTTAGTTTAGGTTTATTAGGTTTGTTTAGGTTTAGGTTTAGGTTTATTTTAATTTAGGTTTTTATGTTTAGGTTTAGTTTTAGGTTTTTATTTAGGTTTAGGTTTAGGTTTATTTTTTATTTTAGTTTAGGTTTATTTATTTAGTTTAGTTTAGGTTTAGGTTTAGATTTATTTATTTATTTATTTAGTTTATTAAGTTAAGGTTTATTTATTAATTTAGTTTATGTTAAGTTTATTTAGTTTAGTTTAGTTTATTTTAGCTTATGTTTAGGTTTATTTAAGTTTATTTAGTTTAGTTTAATTTAGTTTATTTATTTAGTTTATTTAGTTTAGATTTAGGTTTATGTTTAGGTTTAGGTTTAGTTTAGTTTAGTTTAGTTTAGGTTTAAGTTTATTTAGTTTAGTTTATTTTATTTAGTTTATTTATTTATTTAATTTTATTTTATTTAGTTTTGGTTTATTTATTTATTTTATTTATTTTTTAGTTTAGGCTTAGGTTTAGGTTTTATTTTATTTGGTTTAGTTTAAGTTTAGGTTTAGGGTTTAAGTTTAGGCTTTAGGTTTAAGTTTAGGTTTAAGGTTTAGGGTTGTAGGTTTAGGGTTTAAGGTTTAGCATTTAGGGTTCTTTTAGGTTTATTTTAATTTTTTTCATTATTTAGGGTTTAGGGTTTAGGGTTTAGGATTTAGGGTTTTTTAGGGTTTAGGGTTTAGGGTTAGTTTTAGGGTTTAGCATTTAGGGTTTAGTGTTTAGGGTTTAGAAATTAAGATTTAGCATTTTTTTTAAATTAAGGGAACCGATAGGTTTATGCTTATTTAGTTTATTTTATTCTTTATTTTATTTTATGTTTATTTTTTATTTTTTATTTAGTTATTTATTTATTTTAGGTTTATTTACTTTAGTTTAGGTTTTTCATTTTAATTTATTTTTTAAGTTTAGGTTTAAGTTTTTATTTATGTTTTAGTTTAGTTTTATTTTTATTTTATTTTTTAGGTTTATGTTTTATTTTTTATTTTAGGTTATGTTTAGATTTTTTATTTTATTTTTTAGTTTGGGATTAGGTTTTATTTTATGTAATTTTAGGTTTTATTTTTTAATGTTTAGGTTTATTATTTTAGTTTAGGTTTAGGTTTTATTTATTTTAGTTTAGTTTATTTTAGTTTAGTTTAGGTTTATTTTATTTTATTTAGGTTTATTTTAGGGTTTAGGTTTAGTTTAGTTTAGGGTTTAGGTTTAGTTTAGGTTTAGGTTTAGGTTTAGGTTTAGGTTTAGGGTTTAAGTTTAGGTTTAGTTATTTTAGTTTAGTTTTAGATTAGGGTTTAGGTTTAGTTTAGGGTTTAGGTTTATAGTTTTAGGGTTTAGGTTTATTTAGGGATAGTTTATTTAGTTTAGGGTTTAGGTTAGTTTAGGTTTATTTTATTTAGGTTTAGGTTTTATGTTTATAGTTTTAGTTTAGAGTTTAGTTTAGTTTATTTAGTTTCTTTTTTTAGGTTTAGGGTTTTTTTTGGTTTATTTTTTTTATTTAGGTTATTTTATTTATTTTAGTTTAGGTTTTTATTTTAGTTTATTTAGGTTTAGGTTTAGGTTTTGTTTATTTTTTGTTAGTTTTATTTTATTTTATTTTTTTAAGTTTAGGTTTATTTTATATTTTTTGGGTTTAGTTTAGGTTTTTTTTTAATTTATTTTTTAGTTTTAGGTTTTTTGGTTTTTTATTTAGGTTTATTTTAGGTTTTTTTTATAGTTTTTAGGTTTATTTTTTAGTTTGTCTTATTTTATTTAGTTTAGGGTTTAGGTTTTTTATTTTTGGTTTAGGTTTATTTATTATTTATTTTAGTTTTGTTTATTTTAGTTTAGGTTTATGTTTATTTTATTTTATTTATTTAGGTTTATGTTTTTTTTAGTTTAATGTTTAGGTTTATTTTTATTAATTTTTTTAGGTTTATTTTTTTTGGTTTTTTTTATTTAGTTATTATTTTTTTATTTTATTTTAGATTTATTTTCTTTTAATTTTACATTTAGTTTTTTATTTTGTTTAGGTTTTATTTCTTATTTATTTTATTTTTTAGTTTATTTAAGGGTTTTATTTCTTTTATTTTAGTATAATTTTCAATTCTTATTTTATTTTCATTTTAGGTTTAGGTTTAGGTTTTAGTTTAGGTTTTTATTTAATTTGTTTTTATTATTTTATTTTGATTTATTTATTTTATTTTTAGGCTTTAGTTAGTTTAGTTTATTTTAGTTTAGGTTTTATTTAGGGTTTAGGGTTTATTTAGGGTTTAGGTTAGGTTTTATGTTTTATTTTTTATTTTTTATTTTTTTAAATTAGTTATGGGTTTAGTTTAGGTTTAGGGTTAAGTTATTAGGGTTTAAGTTTAGGGTTTGTGGTTTAGGTTTTAGGTTTAGGTTTATTTTAGTTTAGGGTTTAGGTTTAGTTTTTTTAGTTAGTTTAGGTTTAGGTTTAAATTTAGGTTTAGTTTAGTTTTAGGTTAGGTTTAGTTTAGGATTTAGTTTAGGATTTTAGGTTTAGTTTATTATATTTTATAGGTTTAGTTTAGGATTTAGTTTAGGTTTATTTGGTTATTTATTTAGTTTAGGGTTTATTTATTATTTATAGTTAGTTTAGTTGTTAGTTTAGGGTTTAGTTATAGTTTAGGTTTAGTTTATTTTTATTTTTTAGGTTTATTTTTATTTTTATTTAGTTTATTTTATGTTTATTTATTTTAGTTTAGGTTTTCTATTTTAGTTTATTTTTTAGGTTTAGGTTTAGGATTGTGTTTATTTTTTTGTTAGTTTTATTTTTATTTTATTTTTTAAGTTTTGGTTTTAATTTTTATTTTTAGGTTTTGGTTTAGGTTTTTAATTTATTTTTTGAGGTTTAGGTTTTAGGTTTTTATTTTAGGTTTATTTTAAGGGTTCTTTTTATAGTTTAGGCTTAGGTTTATTTTTAGTTTGTTTAATTTATTTAGTTTAGGGTTTAGGTTTTGTTTATTTTTGGTTTAGGTTTGGGTATCATTTATTTTAGTTTAGTTTTTTTAGTTTAGGTTTACATTTATTTTATTTTGTTTAATTTTTAGGTTTATTTTTTGGGTTAGGTTTTTATTTAGTGATTATTTTATTTTATTTTAGGTTTATTTTATTTTATTTTAAATTTAGTTTTTATTTTATTTAGGTTTTCTATTTTTTTTATTTATTTATTTTAGTTTATTTTAGTTTTATTTATTTTATTTTAGTTTAGTTTTCATTTTTATTTTAATTTCTTTTAAGTTTAGTTTAAGTTTAGGTTGAGGGTTTAGGTTTTAGATTAGCTTTTTATTTTATTTGTTTTTATTATTTTATTTTGGTTTATTTTTTATTTATTTATTTTATTTTTATGCTTTATTTAGTTTAGGTTTAGGTTTGTAGCATTTTAGGGTTTAAGGTTTCGGGTTTAGGGTTCATTTTAGGGTTTAAGGTTAGGGGTTTTTTATTTTTTATTTTTTATTTTTATTTTTTTTTTAAATTAAGTAAATTTGTAGGGTTTGGGGTTTAGGGTCAAATTAGGGTTTAGAGTTTTGGAATTAGGGTTTATGGTTTTTTTAGGGTTTAGGTTTTAGGTTTTTTTTTGAAATTATAGGAATTTTATTACCATATTTGGTTTAACATAAGATAAACACCATAACTATTAGAGTTATAATATTTAGAGTAAATTATCTAATTTTAGCAAAATAGAGTAGGAAAGGATACAAATTATTAACATAGATAAGTTTAGTTTATGAGATAATGCATAGGAGAGAGGTTATTTAGAAAGATAGAAATTAGGAGTTAGTTTATATATAAAATGAAAATTTTAAATAGAAAATTATAGTGTTTAGAGAAGGCTCATTTATAGATTAGGTGTTATGAGCATACTTAGGGTTACATCACATTTTACTAGGTGAAATCATCATAGTAGTTTAAGTATATTTGTTGAAAGTCTTTAGATTTTATTTAGCCATAAACATAATAGAAAGGATACAACAAATTTAGGGAAGAGGATCCCATTTTTTTATCAATATAGTCACCATGTGAGAATTTGAAAATGAACCATCTTTTAGATCCACCTTTTTTATTAGAGCCGAGTTTAATTTAGCATAGGAAAATTTAGGGCAGGAAAGAAGCAATAAACAAATGGTTAGCTTTTGAAATCAGGTTTAGCATGTAATTAACTATTATGAAACTTATAGTTTTTATTAGAATATTGGAAAAGTATTAAGCAATGTAAATGTTATTTGTTAATAATCATTAGTTTTTAGCAAGATAGCATAGCATAGAAATTTAGTAGAGACAAGATGGGGATTTTAGTAGATTAGATTAAGTAGTATTTTTAATTTAAATAAGGACAATAGAGACAGTAGGTTTGGCATTTAATAGTTTAGACTACAAATAATACTAGGAAACCACCCATTTAGAGCATAAGATAATATAGGTAATAGCATAATTGATCTACACAAGTCTAACTAAAATAAGATGAAAAACAATAGGGTTTAAGGACCACAAACATCGGTTATTTGTTTGGAAGGGAAAACAATCGAGTGTAAATAGCCTCAGTTTTTAGAATATAGGTTTTACAATTATTATTATAAGGGTAATGAGGTACAACATAGATACAAAAGGGGTTAAAGAGATCCATCAATGAAATTTAGAAGAGCATTTATTTAGTAAAAGGTTTAGAAATCATTAAGTAAGTCAATCCTTAGAGTAATAATAATAAGGGTATTAGGTTTTCTTTAGGTTGGGAAGGTGAGGTTAGCTAGTAGTAGGTTTGGACATTTAGAGGTTTAATGGGTTAAAACGATAATGTTAGATAGCAAATAACAACAAGGTTTATTCAAGATAGGGTTTAAGTTAATTTAGTAGATAATAGAATAATCATAGTGATAGACAAGTCTAAGGTAGATGGCAAAAGTAGAGGTTTAGATATGTGGTGATCAGGTAGTTTGGTTTAGGGTTTAGGTTTAGTATTTTATAAGATCCCAAAATAGTTTAATAAAATTATTTTACCCACCATAAGATAAGACAATAGTGGAACAACATAGACTAGGTTAGAGCCATCATTAAAATCCTTAGCAAGGAGAGGAGGTTTCTAACATTTTTAAGTTCCATAAGATAATCTAGTAAAATAGTGGTACAACATAGTCAAAAGTGGTTAGGAAAGCCATCTTTGAAATCCTTAGACAGGTTCCCACAACATCAGAAAATAGGTTGGAAGGAAATCAAGAAGAAATTTAATCACCAAAGAGGAAGTTATAGGTATTATAGTTTCTCCTTACATGTTGTGGATTTAGTTAGAGCATAAGAGGGTCCACATCCAAAATAAAGGAGAAAAATAGATAAATTAGTTCTTATCATGAAGCTTTTATTTTTTAAGTTTTAGATTTAGATTTTCACATAATGGAAAATAGTTTTTAGTTTAGTTTAGGGTTTAGGGTTTTAGGGTTTAGAGTTTAGGGTTTAGGGTTTTGGGTTTAGGGTTTAGGTTTTTATTTATTTTGTGTTTAAATTTTAGGTTTTTTTATTTTAGGTTTAGTTTTAGGTTTTAGGTTTAGGTTAATTTTATTTTAGGTTTAGGGTTAGGGTTTATTTTGTTTAGGCTTTATAGAGTTTAGGTTTTTTAGTTTATTTTAGGTTTATTTTAGGTTTATTTAGGGTTTAGGGTTTGGTTTAGGGTTTTTAGTTTTAGGTTTAGGATTTATTTATAGGGTTTAGGTTTTTTTTAGTTAGGTTGTTTAGGTTTAGGTTTAGGTTTAGTGTTTTGGGTTTAGGTTTATTATTAGGGTTTAGGGATTAGTTTATAGGGTTTAGTGTTTAGGTTTAGGGTTAGTTAATTTAGGTTTAGGTTTTAGTATTTATTTTAGGTTTTATGTTTATAGTTTTAGGTTTAGAGCTTATTTATATGGGTTTAGGGTTTAGGATTTAGTTTCTTTTTAGGTTTAGGTTTTAGGTTTATTTAGTTTAGTTTAGGTTTATTTAGTTTAAGTTATTTAGTTTAGGTTTATTTTAGTTTAATATTATTTAATTTATTTAAATTATTTACTTAGCTTATGTTTAGTTTAATTAATTTATTTTACTTTATTTATTTAGTTTATTTATTTAGTTTAGGTTTAGGTTTAGGTTTAGGTATATTTTATTTAGTTTATTTTTTGTTAGTTTATTTTATTTAATTTAGGTTTAGGTTTAAGTTTAGGTTTGTTTAGTTTAGATTAGTTTAGGTTTATTTTTTATTAATTTATTTAGTTTAGTTTTATTTTAGTTTATTTTTAGTTTAGTTTAGGTTTATGTTTATTTATTTAGTTTAGTTTATTTAGTTTATTTTTAGTTTACTTTATTTTAATTTATTTTAATTTATTTTTATTTAGTTTAGGTTTAAGTTTTTGGTTTAGTGTAGGTTTAGGTTTAGTTAGGTTTAGGTTTAGGTTTAAGTTTTATTTTTATATTTATTTAGTTTTATTTATGTTTAGGTTTATTTATTTAATTTAGTTTTATTTTATTTTATTTAGTTTATTAATTTAGTTTAGGTTTATGTTTTATTTAGTTTAATGTAGTTTAGTTTAGTTTATTTTTAAGTTTAGGTTTAAGTTTAGGTTTATGTTTAGTTTAGTTTATTTATTTTAGTTTAGGTTTTAGGTTTTATTTAGTTTAGCTTTTTTTTGCTTAGTTTAGTTTAGTTTGTTTAGGTTTAGGTTTATTTTATTTATTTAGTTTAGGTTTAGGTTTAGGTTTTATTTAGTTTAGGTTTATTTTTAGTTTAGGTTTAGGTTTAGGTTTTATTTAGTTTAGGTTTACTTATTTAGGTTTAGGTTTAGGTTTAGATTTAGTTTAGGTTTAGGTTTTATTTAGGTTTAGGTTTATTTAGTTTAGATTTATTTTTTTTAGGTTTAGGTTTATTTATTTTAGTTTATTGTATTTTATTTTATTTAGTTTTAGTTTATGTTTATTTTAGTTTAGGTTTATTAGTTTTGTTTTGGTTTAGGTTTAGGTTTATTTTAATTTAGGTTTTCATGTTTAGGTTTAGTTTTAGGTTTTTATTTAGGTTTAGGTTTAGGTTTATTTTTTATTATAGTTTAGGTTTATTTATTTAGAGTTTAGGTTTAGGTTTAGATTTATTTATTTAGTTTATTAAGTTAAGGTTTATTTGTTAATTTAGTTTATGTTAAGTTTATTTAGTTTATTTTTGCTTAGGTTTAGGTTTATTTAAGTTAATTTAGTTTAGTTTAATTTATTTTATTTATTTAGTTTATTTAGTTTAGGTTTAGGTTTCGGTTTAGGTTTAGGTATAGTTTAGTTTAGTTTAGTTTATTTTATTTTAGTTTAGTTTATTTTAGTTTAGTTTAGGTTTAAGTTTATTTAGTTTAGTTTATTTTATTTAGTTTATTTATTTATTTAATTTTATTTTATTTAATTTTATTTAGTTTTGGTTTATTTATTTTATTTATTTTATTTATTTATTTATTAGTTTAGGCTAGTTTATTTATTTTTATTTAGTTTAGTTTAAGTTTAGGTTTAGGGTTTAAGTTTAGGTTTAGGTTTAAGTTTAGGTTTAAGGTTTAGGGTTGTAGGATTAGGGTTTAGGGTTTAGCATTTAGGGATTTTTTAGGTTTATTTTAATTTTTTTAATAATTTAGGGTTTAGGGTTTAGGGTTTAAGATTTAGTGTTTTTTTGGGTTTAGGGTTTAGGGTTTAGGGTTTAGGGTTAGTTTTAGGGTTTAGCATTTATGGTTTAGGGTTAGTTTTAGGGTTTAGGGTTTAGGGTTTAGGGTTTAGAATTTACGATTTAGGGTTTTTTTAAATTAATTGAACTGATAGGTTTATGTTTATTTAGTTTATTTTATTCTTTATTTTTATTTAAGTTTATTTTTTATTTTTATTTAGTTTAGTTTATTTATTTTAGGTTTATTTATTTTAGTTTAGGTTTTATTTGGTTTATTTTTTTAAGTTTAGGTTTAGGTTTTTTTAGTTTATTTTTTTAGTTTAGTTTTATTTTTTATTTTTTATTTTTAGGTTTATGTTTTATTTTTATTTTTAGGTTATGTTTAGATTTTTTTATTTTATTTTTATGTTTAGGTTTAGTTTTTAATTTATGTAAATTTTAGGTTTATTTTTTTATTTATGTTTAGGTTTAGTATATTTTAGCTTTAGGTTTAGGTTTTATTTATTTTATTTTAGCTTACTTTATTTAGGTTTAGGTTTATTTTATTTTATTTAGGTGTTTTAGGGTTTAGGGTTTTTTTAGGGTTTAGTTTATTTAGGGTTTAGGTTTAGTTTAGTTTAGGGAGTTTAGGTTTTAGTTTAGGTTTAGGTTTAGGTTTAGTTTTAGTTTAGGTTTTAGGGTTTATTTATTTAAGTTTAGGGATTAGGGTTATTTTAGGTTTAGTTTATAGTTTATTAGTTAGTTTAGTTTATTTTAGTGTTATTTAGGTTTTATGTTTATAGTTTAGGTTTAGAGTTTAGGTTTAGTTATTTAGGTTTAGTATAGTTTAGTTTATTATTTTATTTAGGGTTTGGTTTATTTAGGTTTAGGTTTAGGATTTTTATTTTTTTTAGTTTTATTTTTTATTTTTTAGTTTATTTTATTTTTATTTTTAGGTTTAGTTTGGTTTTAATTTATTTTAGGTTTAGGTTTTTTTATTTTAGGTTTATTTTAGGTTTTTTTTATAGTTTTGGCTTAGGTTTATTTTTAGTTTGTTTTATTTTATTTAGTTTAGGGATTAGGTTTTATATTTTGGTTTAGGTTTAGTTTATTTATTTAGTTTAGTTTATTTTAGTTTAAGTTTATGTTTATTTTATTTTGTTTATTTTAGGTTTATGTTTTTTTTTTTTTAGTTTAGTGTTTAGTTTATTTTTATTAATTTTTAGGTTTATTTTTGGCTTACATTTTTATTTAGTTATTATTTTATTTTATTTTACATTTAGTTTTTATTTTATTTAGTTTTTCTATTTTTTATTTATTTAATTTTTTAGTTTATTTTAGGGTTTTATTTATTTTATTTTAGTATAGTTTTTATTTCTTATTTTATTTTCTTTTTAGGATTAGGTTTAGGTTTTAGTTTAAGTTTTTATTTTATTTATTTTTATTATTTTATTTTTTTATTTATGTTTTATTTATTTATTTTATTTTTTAGGCTTTATTTAGTTTCTTAGGTTTTTTTAGCATTTAGGGTTTGGGTTTAGGTTAGGGTTTAGGTTTAAGGTTAGGTTTTTTTATGTTTTATTTTTTTTTTTATTTTTTAAATTTAAATTTAGGTTTAGGGTTTTAGGGTTTAGGGTTTAAGTTTAGGGTTTAAAGTTTAGGTTTAGGGTTTATGGTTTTTTTTAGTGTTTAGGTTTTAGGGTTTTAGATTTAAGTTGGGGTTTAGTTTATAGTTTAGGGTTTAGGTTTAGGTTTAGGTTTAGTTTAGGTTTATTTAGGGTTTAGTGTTTAGGGTTAGGTTATTTAGTTTAGGTTAGTTTATAGTTTAGGTTTATATGGTTTAGGATTAGGGATTAGGGTTTAGGGATTAGGGTTTATTTTAGTTTTGGGTTTAGGGTTTTAGGTTTAGGGTTTTTTAGTGTTTAGGGTTTAGTTTATGTTTATATTTGTTGTTTAGAGTTTAGGGTTTAGGGTTAGTTAGTTTTAGGGTTTAGGATATTTAGTTTATTTTAGGGTTTCTTTTTTAGAGTTTAGGGTTTTAGGTTATTTTTTATTTTTTTAGTTTATTTTATTTATTTATATTTATTTATTTTAGTTTAGGTTTTCTATTTAGTTTATTTTTTAGGTTTAGTTAGGATTATGTTTATTTTTTTGTTAGTTTATTTTATTTTATGTTTTAGGTTTAGGTTTTTTTTTTTTTTAGGTTTTGGTTTAGGTTTATATTTTAATTTTTTAGGTTTTGGTTTTAGGTTTTTTTTTTGGGTTTATTTTAAGGTTTTTTTTATAGTTTAAGCTTAGGTTTATTTTTAGTTTGATTTATTTAATTTAGTTTAGGGTTTAGGCTGTATTTTTTTTTTTGTTGAGGTTTGGGTATTATTTATTTTAGTTTAGTTTATTTTAGTTGAGGTTTACGTCTATTTGATTTTGTTTAAATTTTAGGTTTATTTTTTTGGTTTAGGTTTTTATTTAGTTATTATTTTATTTTATTTTAGGTTTATTTTAGTTTTATTTTACATTTAGTTTTTATTTTCTTTAGGATTTCTATTTTTTTTATTTTTTTTAGTTTATTTTAGGGTTTTATTTATTTTATTTTAGTTTAGTTTTCATTTTCTTTTATTTTCTTTTTAGGTTTAGGTTTAAGTTTAGGTTTAGGTTTTAGATTAGTTTTTTATTTTATTTGTTTTTATTATATATTTTTTTGGTTTATGTTTTTTTTATTTATTTTATTTTTATGCTTTATTTAGTTTAAGTTTAGGTTTTTAGCATTTTAGGGTTTATGGTTTAGGGTTTTTGGGTTTAGGGTTTAGGGTTTAGGGTTCATTTTAGTGTTTAAGGTTATGAGTTTTTTTATTTTTTATTTTTTATTTTTATTTATTTTTAAAATTAAGTAAATTTGTAGGGTTTAGGGTTTAGGGTTAGATTAGGGTTTAGAGTTTTGGTATTGGTGTTTATGGTTTTTTTTTTTTTTAGGGTTTAGTTTAGGGTTTTTTTTTGGAAATTTAGGAAATTTTATTAAAATAGGGTTAGGTTTAGGATAAACTACAACTTTTTACTAGAGTAAATATCTAAGTTAGCAACATAAAAGAGTAAAGGAAAGCAAAAGATACAAATTAATTAACATAGATAAATGAATAGAGATAGCCAAAGTTTAGGGATGAGAGAATGCATAGGAGCAAACGGAGAATTAGGGTATAAAAGATAGAAATTAGAGTAGTTAAATTAATATAGACAAAATAGGAAAATCAGAAAGATTATAAAGGTGTGTAGATGGCTAGTCACCAAATTAGGGAGATGCAAATAAGCATCCAAACTTTTTAGGGTTACATCACAGTACTACCAAACCAAAAGGGGTGAAATCATATCATAGCCAACAAACTTGGGAAGATAACAACCATTTGTTGAAAGTCTTTAGCCTTAGTTAACCTAAACAAAGCCATAAACACAATAGAAAGGATACATCAAATAGCGAATGGAAAGGGGATTGCAAAATAAATATCATCAATATAGTCACCATGGATGAGAATCTACACATATGAAAATGAACCATCTTTTTATCCACCTTATTTTTTTATGAGCCAAGAGTTTAATTAGGATGAAAACCCACCATAGGAAAATAGCAGAAAAGGCCTTACAGAGGAAAGAAGCAATAAACAAATTGTTGAAAAGCCTGCTGAAATCCAACAAGGCAAATTAAATAGCATGTAATTAACTCCATCATATATGAAACTTATAGTTGTATACATAGAATATTAGGTAGGTTTTAATAAGGTTTATGTTAACAACTTCTTATTAATCATTAGTTAATAAGGTGTAAAGCAAGATAACCCAAACCCAAATAGAAAATTTAGTCAAAGGAGATAATGTATTAGATGGAGAAGAGTAATCTACCAGACAATTAAATATAGACAACCAGTAGCGACTATAAAAGATAATTTATAGAGATAGCAAATAGAAGTAAATCACCCATTATAGGGAGCATAAGAAAATATCCAAGAAGGTAGCATAATTAGGTTTATAATTTAGGAAATAAGATAAAAAAATAATAGTAGATTAAATAGACAACAAACATCAGTGATCATTGAGGTTGGAAACAATAAAATTTAGAAAAACAGGCCAACAAACAAGAGCATTTGACATAAGAGAAAATCAAATTAATAATTAAAATAATTATTACCAAGATAAGCAAAAAAGAGAGGTACAACATAGATACAAAAGGGGTTCAAAGAGATCCATCAATGAAATCCTTCAAATCAAGAAAAGAGCTTATAAACATCCTTAGTAGGCGGAAAGAAATCATTAAGTAAGTCATTTAGAGACAATAATAATAAGGGTATTAGTTTCTATAGTTTGGGAAGGTGAGGTTAGCAAAAGCAAGAAAATAGTAGCGACTTTTAAATGAGAGAGGTTTAGCGATGGGCATAAAACTATAATATTAGATAGATAGTTAGATTAGATAGGGTTATAATTTAATTTTCAAGTAGGTAATAGCATAATCATAGTGATA
Organism: Cymbidium sinense; assembly: GCA_021442155.1. NCBI lineage: Eukaryota > Viridiplantae > Streptophyta > Magnoliopsida > Asparagales > Orchidaceae > Cymbidium > Cymbidium sinense. Next base: position 23,252 of record JAKCPB010002126.1, on the reverse strand, counting down.
GTTTTAATCAAGATGGAAAAAGTAGGTTTAGATAGACCATAAACATGTGGTGGTAGGGTTTATAGCAATGAGAAAAAACAAAGCGAACAAGGTTTATTTTTACATAAGATCCCAAAATCCAATAGCCAATAATTAAAACAACATATTATTTACCATAAGATAAGACAATAAAAATAGTTAACATAGACATAAAGTTCAAAGGGAGCCATCATTGAAATCCTTCAAAGACAAAGGAGAGGAGGCTTTAAACTAACATCCTCAGCGGTTAGTAAGTCCAATCCATAAGATAATCCAAAAATAGTAGTAGAGTCGAAAGTGGTTAGGAAAGCCATCTTTGAAATCCTTCAAGACTTATATTATTTAGCCCTTTTCAGAAATTTTAAAGTTATACTTAGGGTATTAGTTTCTCTTTAGGTTGTGGAGGTGAGGTTAGGAGCATAAGAGGGGCCACATAATAAAGGGAGTAGATAATTAGGGTCATGTCATGAAGTACAAAATATAGCAATTAAACATTGATTACAAAGTTTGAGCCCATAATAGATTTGGGTTAATCATATAATGAAAATAGGTTAGGTTTTAGAGTTTATGGTTTAGTTTTAGGGTTTTAGGGTTTAGGTTTAGGTTTAGGGTTTAGATTTAGGGTTTAATTTTTTTAGGGTTTAGGGTTTAAGATTTAGTTTAGTGTTTAGAATTTTAGGGTTTTATTTTAGGTTTTAGGGTTTATTAGTTTAGGTTTAGGTTTTAGTATTTTAGATTTTAGGTTTATTAGTATAAGTTTATTTTAGTTTTTAGTTTAGGTTGTTTATATTTAGGTTTAGGTTTAGTTAGGTTTAGGGTTTAGGGTTTTTTAGGGTTTAGGTTTAATATTTAAGTTAGGGTTTAGGGTTTAGTGTTTAGGTTAGGTTAGTTGGGTTTAGGTTTAGGGTTTAGGTTTAGGTTTATAGTTTAGGTTTAGGATTAGGTTTAGGGTTTATTTTATTTTAGGGTTTAGGTTTTATTTTATAGTTTATTTTGTTTATTTTAGTTTAGGTTTTAGTTTTATTTTAGTTTATTTATATTTTATTTTGTTTATTTTAGGTTTATTTTTTTTTTTTTTATTTTTTGGGTTTAGGTTTATTTTTTATTAATTTTTTTAGGTTTATTTTTTTTGGTTTAGGTTTTATTTAGTTATTATTTTATTTTATTTTAGGTTTATTTTATTTTTATTTTTTTTAGTTTTATTTTATTTAGGTTTTCTATTTTTATTATTTTATTTTTTAGTTTATTTTAGGGTTTAATTTATTTTATTTTAGTTTTGTTTTCAATTTTTATTTTACTTTCTTTTTAGATTTAAGTTTAGGTTTAGGTTTAGGTTTTAATTTAGGTTTTAATTTTATTTTTTTTATTATTTTATTTTGGTTTATGTTTTATTTATTTATTTTATTTTTAGGCTTTATTTAGTTTAGGTTTAGGTTTTTAGCATTTTAGGGTTTGGGTTTAGGTTTTGGGTTTAGGGTTTAGGGTTATTTTAGGGTTTAAGGTTAGGGTTTTATTTTTTTATTTTTATTTTATTTTTTTTAATTAAGTAAACTCATAGGGTTTAGGTTTAGGGTTTATGATTTAGGATTTAGGTTTAGTTTAGGGTTTAGTGTTTAGGGTTTTCTTTTAAATTAAGTAAAGATAGGTTTAGGTTTATTTAGTTTATTTTTATTTAATTATTTTATTTTATATTTTATATTTTATTTAAATTAGTTTTTATTTATTTTAGGTTTTAGGTTTTTTTTTTTAGTTTATTTTGGTTTAGGTTTAGGTTTTGTTTAGTTTTAGTTTAGTTTTATTTTATTTTTTATTATATGTTTAGGTTTTATTTTATTTTTTTAGGTTTATCTTTTAGGTTTATTTTTTAGTTTTAGGTTTTTTTTAGTTTAAGTTTAGGTTTATTTTTTTAGTTTATTTTATTTTATTTAGTTTAGGGTTTAGGTTTAGGTTTTATTTATTTTTGTTTAGTTTATTTTAAATTTATTTTACGTTTATTTTATTTTGTTTATTTTAAGTTTAGGTGTTTTTTTTAGTTTAGGGTTTAGGTTTTATTTTTAATTATTTTTAAGTTTATTTTCGGTTTAGGTTTTTATTTTATTTAGGTTTAGTTTTTTTTCTAACAGAGAACAAATTAAGATTCACGATTTCTTCTTTTTGATTTCATCAACCAAGTAGAACATTAAGTTTTTAAGACAGATGACATAGATAAAAAATGAGCATAGAGCAAATAAAATCCTATATAACGTCTCTTATAAAAATACAATTCCATAAGTGATTGGATCAGTTCTTCAATTTCTCAGTTCAATCACTAGACTCTCAGTAGCATGATCCACCATCATATCCGATCTCTCCCTCCACATATGTAACCTCTGTCTTCTCCCCCTCCATAACCACCTTGCCACCACCTCCATATCCACCCTCAGATCCCCACGCCACTCAGATAACCACCTCTGTTGGCTTAATGAGCCTCATGCTAATCGATCAATTTTGATGATAATAAACAAATGCTTGGATGTTCTGTATGTTTTATTTGTTTTATATATATTAATTGCTAATTACATATCAATATGTCTCATAATATATTTGAGGAAATTGCAAGAATAGAAGAATGAAAGATTGATCAAAATGGATAATGTGAAGCTCAAGATACAATATTTTAGGTTATATGCATTTATTATTATCTTCAAAATTCATATGAGTTCATTGACATCAATCAATTTGCTCACAACTTAACATATTATTATTTTTTATTTTAAATAATGATAATGAGGTTAATTTGTATAAATCTCTATCTAATTAACATTCAATTAATGTTTCGAACATAGCATTTGAATTGTCAAAATATTAAATTAATATAAATTATGACTATTAACTGTAATTAGTTTATATATTTAATATAATTAAAAATTTTAATTAAATTTTAAGGTTATATGATAACTAACATATGTATGATTATATATAAATTATATCATAATATTTAGATGTCATATTTCAAAATTAACAAAAATATGTGGAATGTGATATTTTAGCCAAAGTCATCTTATAATCAGGGAATTTATATTTGATTTCATCTCCAACGGATTCCTTGGATTTTTTTCTTTAATTTGATAGGTTACATGACTCACGTTTGGTTAAAATTGAATTTAATATGACTTTTCAAACATTAGATGATTTTAATAATGATTGCATTCTATATGCTTTGAATATACTAAGAGTCATATTTGATTATTTTTGACTTGCCCATGTGAATTTGAATTTTGGTTTTAAATTTAATATTTATTTAAAATAAATTATATTTTTATTGAATATTAAATTATTATATGATAAATTGATGTTAGAATAATATATTTTTTGAAATAATTCAAAATGATCTTCTTGCTTATAAATAGCCCTCATTCTCTTCAAGAAAGCATTCCTCATTCAAATTCAAAATCCTCGACAAATCTAAGAGAGAAAATTTCTAGATTTTCCTTCCAGTGTTCTCCAAATATTGCAAGATCAAATCCTTGGTTTGGAAGCTTCAACATCTTCAACTAAGCAAGCTTTCTCAAATTACTTGAGTTTGTTTTCTTGATCTTAATCCTTTTTTAGTTGTTCATACTATTTTCACCATCTATTTATTCTTTCCAATTTATACTTTTTGGTGGATTAGTCTTTGGACATCAAAGTCAAAGTTTTTCACATCAAAGTTTCTTTAATCATTTTTTTGTGAAAAACTCTTGAGATAGTTTGAAGGATTTATTTCACTTGTTGAAATTTTTATCTTCCTACAAATTTCTTTAGGTTTCTTGAAATATTTCTTTATTAGTCTTATTAGAAAGATTATTTATTCTTAAATCTATTTTAGAAGTTTATTTTAAGCATTTTAAATTAATTTATTGTGCTAAATTATTATTTTCATTCTGTTAGATCTCTCTTTTAATTAAAAGCTTACTAGCCTACTTAGATCTATCATATACTAATTTTATTTAAGTATTTTGTGATCATTTGCATTAATTGAAAGCATCTTTTTGGTTAAAATAAAATAAATTATTCTTTGCTGATATTTATTTTATTATTCAAAATAATACTGTGAATTTATTTTGAAATCATTTTTATATTAGTCTACAAATTGTAATAATATAAACATCTTAGTAAGATCACTTTAAGATATTTATTTTATTATTTCTTATCAATATTAAGTGAGCATTTTATCTTGCCAAATTTTAAGTTGTAAAGTAATCATTTATAAGTTGTGAGATCATTTTTTGAATTGGATAGCTTGGTATATTTGTGAGAGATATATTTTATCAAAATTTATTATTTTGTATTTTTCTTTTCATGCTGTAAAATTTATATTGGGGTTGTACTTGCCCCTTTGTAGGAGAGTACATATTATTATAGAGGTTATACTCGCCCCATTATAAAAGAGTACTATTTGTAAGATATTTTACATTTAATGGATTCCAGGTGGCTAGGCATGGATGTGGTTTTGGGGTTTGGAACCACGTAAAGTGTTACTATTGTCTTTCTTTATTTCTTGTATTTTATTTTGCGCATTAAAATTTATCTTGTCATTATAAAATCAAAATTAATTTTCTACTAAAACTTAAAATTTAAGATTTAACTTTTAAAATTTTAATATTATATTCCCACCCCCCCTCTTGGGTGCTATAGTGACTCACAATTGGTATCAAAGCCTAGGCTCTTTTATTGGCTTAACATCCAAGAGTAGATCTTTTCACTATGGCATAAGGTTTCCAAAAGGGTTCACTACTAAAGGAACAATCCACTCATAGACCTCCACTTTTAGATAGTGTACCATTTGATTATTAGAAAAATAATTAGTACATTTTTAAGAGGTCAAGATGCAGGCATGTGATATATGTTGACACATCAATTTCATACACCCATAGTAGAAGTAAATGGCATTAAAGTAGAAAATCTTTTGAGGAATGGATTGTAGCTGAAAGAGAACTTGTTGAATTAAATGTTATGGATTGTAATACTTTACATTGTGCTTTATTACCTGATGATTACATAAAAATTTCTATGTTAAGTACAACAAAAGAAATATGGGATAAACTTAATATAACTTATGAAGGAACTAGTGAAGTTGGAGATGCTCACATAAATAGACTTGTTCATGAATATGAGTTATTCATATGTCTCCAATCTATTTCGATATGTATACTAGATTCATGAAAATAATTAACACATTGCATTCTTTTGGAAAAATATTTAAGAATCAAGACTTAGTCTATAAGATTCTTAGATGTCTTCCAAAAGAATGGGAAGCTAAAGTAACTATTAATTAAAGATTTATCTACTTATCCACTTGATCATTTTGGACTCTTTGATAACACATGAATAGGTTATTGCTCAAAGGGATAAGATGGATAACTCAGAAGAAAGAGAGAAGGAGAAAGGAAAATCTATTACATTACATGTTGATGATAGTAATGAACATAACACCTTAAGCTCAGATGGTGATAGTGATGAGGTGGGCATTCTATCTAAAATGCTTTGGAACTTGCTAAGGAAGAAGAATCAAAGATATAAAAAAAATTAAAAACTATAAATTTCAAACTAAGAAATTTCTTGCAGGTGAAGGGATCATTTTCTACCATTGTAAAAAGTGTAGACACATAAGAGGTGATTGTCCAAAACTTGTTAAATTAAAGAATAAAGAGATTGATGTGAATAGAAGAAAAAAGTACCACAAGAAGAAGAAGAAGAAGAAGAAGAGGGCTTTATGGGCCAATCTAGATTCAAATGAATCAAGTACTTGCTCATCTGATGAAGAGGTCAACATATGTCTTATGAAAAATGAAGAATCTAACTTAGATTCTCAGCAGGTATGTAATGATATATCTTATGATGAATTAGATAATGCTTTTAATAATTTAGTTATTAAATATAAAAAAATAAAAAGAAAATACAAAACCTTAGAAAAAAAACATAAAAATTTAGATATGCATTTTGTGATTTAAAAATGTATGTGATAATTTAAAAGTAAAATATTTGTTCATGTATATAAACTTGAAGAGAGAATATCTTATTAAAAGTAAGATTAGAATTATGTTTGAAATCACAAGTTCATTATAATTCTTCATCAAGTAAAACATTTAATAAAATTATTTGCATCATACATCCCACTCATATATCTTATAATTATTTGCATATGCAAACACTAATGTTTGGTGCAACTATTATGATAGAAAAGGGCATATTTCATTTGATTGCTATGCATAAAATTAGAAAACACTAAGCAATCATCTTATGTTTGGTAGCAAAGGTACAAACACAAATCACACATGCAAGATATCTTGCTTCAAATTTAGAATGTGGACCCAAACATGTTTGGGTTCCAAAAGTTAACATGTGATTTTCTTTTGTAGGAATGCCTTCAAAGAAAAATCAAAGAAGGCATGTGGTACTTGGACAATGGATGTTCAAGACATATGATAGGAGATAAAGATAAATTCACAACTTTAGAATCAAGTGATGGAGGATTTGTTATATATGGAGATAATGCAAAAGGAAAGATCATTGGAATTCATTATATTTGCAAGAATTCTATCACTTTAGATAAAGTTTTTCTAGTAGAAGGATTAAAACATAATTTAATTTCTATTAGTCAATTATGTGATAAAGGTTTGAATGTAGTATTTCATGCATCATATTATATTATAAAAAATATTGAAATTTTTTTGTTAGTAGGACAAAGACATAAAAATATTTATGTCACTGATTTAGATAGCTTTCATTATGTGAATTTGAATTTACTTTATTTTATAAGCACTCATGATGATATATGGTTATGGCAAGGAGACTATTAACATTAACACTCAATAAAATTGCTAAACTTGATTTAGTAGTTGGATTTTAAATTAAATTTTCATTCAAACTATGTTTGTGATGCATGTATTCATGGAAAGCATTCTAGAAGCTCATTTACAAGTAAAATATTGTTTCTACTTAGACCTTTAGAATTTTTTGCACATGGATTTATTTGGTCCAATTAGCACCACTAGCTTAGGTGGAAAAAATTATGGTTTTGTGATTATTGATGATTTCTCTAGATATACTTGGGTTTTGTTTGTAACTTGCAAGGATCATGCTTTTGTTGAGTTTAGAAAGTTTTCTAAATATATTCAAAGAGAACAAGGCCTTTTGATTAATAGGGTTCAAACTGCTCATGGTGACAAATTTGAAAAAAAATTATTTGAGGATTGTGAGGAACATGGGATTAGACATAATTTTTTTGCACCTAGAACTCCCCAACAAAATGGAGTAGTAGAGAAAAAAAGTAGAATATTAATTGAATTAAGTAGATCTATGCTTGATGAGTATAAATTGCAAAAAAAACATTTTTTTTAGGCGGTAATAATGCATGTTATGTGATGAATAGGATCTATTTTAGACCAATTTTGAGAAGACACCCTATTATTTTTTGGAAAGAACCTAAGATTGAACACTTTCATGTATTTGGATAATGTATATTTTCAATAATGGAAAAGAGCATTTAGGTAAGTTTGATTACAAATCAGATGATGGTATTTTGAATAATGAAAATATTATATCTTGAATAATGGAAAAGAACACTTTCATTGCAAAAACATTTATTTTCTTATTTTTAGTTTATCCCAACCTCTCAAGTAGAGATTTATATCTTTATTTTAGGTTTTAGGTTTTAGTTTTAGTTTTAGTTTAGTTTTAGGTTTAGATTTATAGGTTGATGGTGATGTTTGATTAAGGTTCTTTAGGATTCTTAGGGTTTAAGTTTAGGTTTATTTGGGTTTTAGGTTTAGGTTTATTTTTTAATTTATTTTGTTACTTTAGGTTTAGGTTTAGGATTTAGGGTTAGGGTTTAGGGTTTAGGGTTAGGGTTTACGGTTTAGGGTTTAGGTTGTAGGTTTAAAGTTTAGGGTTTATGGTTTTGGTTTTAGGGTTTAGGGTTTTGGATTTAGGGTTTATGGTTTTTTTTTTTAAATTAAAAACCAAGGTTTAGGTTTATTTAGTATATTAAGTTTTATGTTAGTTTACTTTATTCTTTATTTATATTTAGGTTTACTTTTTATTTTTATTCAATTTAGTTTATTTATTTTAGGTTTTTTATTTTAGTATATTTTTTAGGTTTAGGTTTATTTTTTAGTTGAGTTTAATTTTTATTTTATTTTAAGTTTTATGTTTTTTATTTTTATTTTTTTAGGTTTATGTTTTGATTTTCATTTTATTTTTTAAGCTTTAGGTTTAGGTTTTATTATAGGTTTATTTTATGTTTTAAATTTTAGTTTAGGTTTAGGTTTATTTTTTAGTTTATTTTTTATTTATTTAGTTTAGGTTTAGGATTAGGTTTATTTATTTTAGTTTAGGTTTAGGTTTATTTATTTTATTTTAGTTATTTTAGTTTTAGGTTTATTTTTTTTATTTTATTTATTTTTTTATATTTTATTTAGTTTTTTTTTTATTTTAGGTTTATTTTATTTTTTAGTTTATTTTTATTTTATTTAGGTTTTATTTAGATTATTTTATTTTTAGTTTAGTTTAGGTTTATTTATTTTATTTTATTTTTATTTTATTTTCTTTCATTTAAAGTTTAGGTTTAGGTTTTTACTTTATTTTTATTATTTTATTTAGGTTTATTATTTTATTATCTTATTTTAGTTTTATTTAGTTTAGGTATAGGTTTATCTTTTTAGTGTTAGGTTTATTTATTTATTTAGGTTTAGGTTTATATATTTAGGGTTTAGGGTTTAGCATTTAATTTATGGTTCTTTAGAGTTTATTTTTAGATTTTAGGTTTAGGTTTAGGTTAACTTAGGATTTAGGGTTAGTTTAAGTTTAGGGTTTTAGGTTTAGGTTTAGGTTTAGGTTTAGGGTTTAGTGTTTAAGGTTTATTTTATAGTTTAGGGTTTTATGTTTTAAGTTAGGGTTTAGGGTTAGGGTTAGGGTTTAGGGTTTAGTTTAGGCTTTGGGTTTAAGGTTTAGGGTTTAGGTTTAGGGTTTTAGGTTTGTGTTTTAGAGTTTATGTTATTTTAGAGTTATAGTTTAGGGTTTAGGTTTAGGGTTTATGGTTTAGGGTTATTTTATTTTAGTTTAGGTTTAGGTTTAGGATTTTAGTTTATGATTTAGGGTTTAATGTTTAAGGTTTATTTTTTAGTAATTAAACTAGTATGTTTAGGTTTATTTAGTTTATTTTATTTATTTAGTTTATTTATATATTTAATTTATGTTTATTTTTTATTTTATTTTTTTTTGTTTATTTATTTTAAGTTATTTATTTTAGTTTAGGCTTTTTATGTTAGTTTCTTTTTAGGTTTAAGTTTATGTTTAATTCTTAGTTTAGTTTTATTTTTATTTTACTTTTTTAGGTTTAGGTTTTATTTTTATTTTAGGTTTAGTAGGTTTTATTTTATTTTTTTAAGTTTAGGTTTTCTTTTATTTTAAGTTTATTTTAGGTATTATTTTAGTTTAGGTTTAGGTTTATTTTTAGTTTATTTATTTTATTTATTTTAGGTTTAGGTTTTTTGGTTTAGGTATTTTTTATTTTAGTTTAGTTTATTTTAGTTTAGGTTTAGGTTTTTTTTTTTATTTTTTTTATCTTAGGTTTAGGTTTTTCTTTAGTATAGGGTTTAGGTTTTATTTTTTATTTATTTTTAGGTGTTTTTAGCTTTATTTTTAATGTTTAATTTTTTATTTTGCTTTTATTTTATTTTATTTTATTTTAGTTTATTTTACTTTAAATTTAGTTTTATTTTATTTAGGTTTTTTTATTTTTAAGTTTATTTTTTATTTGTTAGTTTAGTTTATTTTATTTAATTTTTTTTAGTTTTATTTTTATTTTATTTTATTCTAAGTTTAGGTTTAGGTTTAGGTTTAGGTTTAGGTTTAGGCTTAGGTTTTAGTTTAAGTTTTATTCAATTTTATTTATTTAATTAAGGTTTAGCTTTTTTATTTTTTTTATTTTTACATTTTATTTAATTTAGGTTTAGGTTTTTAGGTTTTTAGGTTTTTAGGTTTTAAGGTTCAGGGTTTAGGGTTTAGGGTTGTATGTTTTAAGGTTTAGGGTTTAGTGTTTAGGGTTTGTTTTAGGGTTTGTTTTAGGGTTAAGGATGATCAAATCAAATAAGATTATTTAAAGCAAACCAAAGATTCTTTATTAATTAAGTTTTGGATTTGATTTGATTTAAGAGGAGAAGAAATCATCATTTACTATTTTAAACCCATTCCCACATTAGTTATTTGATTTAATTTAAGGAAATGTAATTAAGTTGATTTTATGGGTTAATTAAGTTGAACCCTTAATTAGATGAATTAATTACCCTTAGCTATGTCACCTTAAAGTAATTAATTAAGTATGAGCCAACATGATATGCATGGAAAAAAACTTGTAATGATCTATGAAATAAAAGGGCCTAATGCAATTGGCTCATGATTAATAGTTAATTAGATTAAGTGACTTAATTAATTACTCTTATGGTTTTCCACATGTGGACTAACCATAATTTCATTAAACACTTTTAGGTTATAAAACACATAAAGATCTACCCCATGATTTAAGTAATTAAGGTCGATGTGATTATGATTTCAATTTGACTAAGTGATTTAATTAATTAGTTAAATCTTAATTAATTTCATTTTAAAAAAGTGTGAAATTAACTTAGGGAAAAGGGCCCAACCCTATTACTTAGTTCACTTACTGTTGAACAATGATTAATAAACTTAATTAACTAATTTGTTACTGTTCATGGGATTAATTAATCATTAATTAAGTTAAAAGAGTAGTTAAGGTTTAATTAGTCAATTTTCCTAATTAAGTGAGCAATAAATCCCAAGAAAATCGTGGGAGGCATAGGCCATCCAATTAAATTAGCCCATAAATTTTTGGGATTAATTGCTCAAGTAATTAAAGAGTTATTAAGCTAATTAATTTTGTAATTAAACTTTAATTACTATTTAAAAATAGTTAAGATAAATTTTAATTAATTCTCTTATGAAATACCATTAAAATTAGTATTTATTTTCATTTTTTGAGTTTACTATGATTATTTATGATTTTTAGAAGTTTTAGCCATTATATATGATTAATTAAGCCTAATTAAAGCCTAATCCTATTAGCGCCACATGGTACGCTGACACAACACACTTTCCACATAGCGCGCTAACGCGACACACTTTCCACGTAGCATTGTGGGATTGCTACTTAAAACTTACCCGACTAAGGGCTTACATGGCGACGGTGAATGTGCTTTCTTATCTCACCATCTGATCTGAGATCAGATGGCTATGATTAATCCCATAACTTAATAGGATTAAATCAGATCGATCTAGCGAATCTAATCATGGTCGTCCATTCTGATCGCACAGAATGGATGATGTACGATCTAACGTCACACAAGTAAGATAGAATGGAGTCCATCTGGAAATGCTCACTTGATCCGAGCTTACCTGAGCTAGGATCAACTCCAAAGGGATCCCACACCTTCATGACATTGATCAAAGGGGATCCAACGGTCAAGATCACACGAGATGCAAGTTTTCTTCAAAAAGCTCCAACCCAATTTTGTCTAAGGATTAGTTTTGGAAGCATACCTTACCAGAGCTCAAGACCGATGGCTCAAATGATTGAGGATGCTTCATCTAGTGGAGAAGAAGCCCTATTGAGCAACAATTGGATCAATTCCTCGACGTTCACTCAAAAGTACATGAATTGATGATTTGGAGCAAGACTTTGACTTAAGCCCACCTTCGGTGCTCAAAAAGCTTAGGAGATGATTTGATCTTGCTCAATGAGGCCTAGGGAAGGTGCTTGCAAAGTTAATTTGAGTTTTATGGTGAAATGGGAAAGTTAGGTCAAATGAAGTTTCTATTTTGGACATGAAGAATGGCATTTTTGATTGAGGAATGAGCTTGGGAGCTTAGGGAATGGCTCAGTAGCTTATCTTGGGTAGCTAGGGCTCGAAGAATGATTTTATGTGTGTTTGAGTGGAAACAAGGGGTGTATACCCCTTCATCATCTGAGATAGTGGGATCAGGTTTGGCTTCTAGTGGTTGTTACCATCTCACGGGATGGGTGGCGGTAGGAGGTGGTTTCTTAGCTTGGTTGGTTGAAAGTGTGGAGGTGGCTGCCAATAAAGAATCATGGGTGTCCTATGGGTTTCAAATGCTCCAATGGGGAGGTGAGGTGATTTCACCTCAATGGGTCATGTGGCCCAACAACCCCTTGGGTCAGGTTGAGCAGTGTCTTAGGTGCCTAGGTGGACCATTGAGAGAGTACCAAGTGGTCAAGGAATGGAAATGACCACTTACATGGGTGATTTGTCTCATTTGATGCCCTTGAGCCAAGGGTAAAATGATCATTTAGCATTGGATTTGATTTGGATGATTTGAAATGAGCCAAAGTGGGTTAGCCAAATTTCAAGTCAATTGGAGTTGATTTGGTTAGGTTTGGCTCAATTTGACTCATTTAGGTCAAATTAGGTTAGGTTGGGTCAAGTGACCAATTGGTCAAATTCGGTCAAACTAAGGTTGAGCCAAGTTCCTTATGATTATTCAAGATGTTTTTGGTTTAATTGGTTTGGTTTGACTTAGATTTGATTTTGGCTCATTTGAATTCATTTGGGTCAAATGGGTTAAGTTTGATGAAATTAATCTTAGGTTGGTGTTGGTTTGGGTTTAATTGACCAATTGAAGATGATTGTAGGCTTTGGTTTCAATTAATTTGGATTTGATTTTGATTTAGGCTAACTTTTCAATTTAGGCTAAGTAGGTTAATTGGGTTCAATTAGGTCCAATCATGGTTTTGGTCAAGTTCAACAATCAATTTGAATGAACTTATATTGATTTGACATAATTATTCTTTAGTCAATTTGGGTCAACTTGGGTCAAGAACAATTGGTTTTTGTTTGAAGGTCATCATATATTAATTTTATTTGGTTGAATTTTCAAGGGATTTGGCTTAGGTTATAATTTGGCTAGTTTGGGTTCATATGGGTTAAGGTCAAATGACAGTTGACTTGGTTTTAATTTGTGATAATTGATCAACCTAGGTGAATAACAATCATAATGGGAGGATTTTTGACTTGATTCAATCCAATTTAGGTAGGATTAGAACTTGGCTCAAATAGGTTAAATTTGCCACTTTGGATCAAGTGGACCAATTTTGGTTTAGTTAGCTTAATTTGGTTGAGTTTGATTTAGTTGAGTTTATATATGGATTTGGGATTGATATATAAATTCAATTGCAATTGGCTTGGGTTCAAATGGGTTTTGGTTCATTTGAGCATTTCAAGTCAAAAGGGTTAAGTTGGGTTTGACTTGGGTTGATTTTCTTTTGGCTTGATGATTGTAGATTTCATTTATATTTATGAATATGATTGAAGGTATTATTGATTCATGAGAAAATAAATTGAATTTGGATTTTGGAATGAAGGAATTTGGCTAAGTCCATGGAGTTGGGTCATGTGGCTTATGTTTGGATTTTTATTTGGTTTGGTTTAGTTTTGAAGATTTAAATGTATATTTCATTTAATTTGTGAAGATGATTGAAAATATGATTGATTTTATGATAATTAATTAGTTTGACATGATTTGGATTAAGATTTGGCTAAGTCCATGGGATAGGTCATATGGCTTAGGAAGGGTTTTGATTTAATTTAATTTAGTTTGATTTAGTTTTGATCATTTGAATGTAGATTTGATTTATATTTAGAAGATGATTGAAGATATAAATTGATTATGAGAAAATCAATTGATTTTGATTTGGATTAAGATTTGGCTAAGTCCATGGGATAGGTCATATGGCTTAGGAAGGGTTTCAAGTTTGGATTTGATCATGGGCTTCAATCATTTAGTTTTGGAATTTGGGTTTGGATTTGGATATTAATTTGATGTTTGAATTGAACTTGAGGTTTGGTTTTAGAAGGGTGAACATGGATTGGATTTGGGTTGTAGGGTAGGTGGATTATCTAATCTGAGGCATAACTAATCCTATCGTTAACCCATCTAAGTCTTTAGGCTTAGGTTAAGTGTTTACCTATTATTAGAATATCTTATGATTAGGGAATTCTTAGTGTTTAGAAGACTCCCAGTCTAAGATGGGAAGATTGAATCTCTAAATGTGAGGTCCGGGGCCTTATGCTGTATAGTGTTACCCTTGGAGATAGATGATTGGAAGATCGAAGACAAGTTTCACATTATAGACTCAAATAAATCTTTCAATTCTTTGCTTGGGAGATAATGGATACATAAGAACAATATAGTTCCATCCTCTCTACAATAGTGTATGAAGTTTGTGAGAGATGGGATCATCTACTGTATCATAAGAGATCTCAAGCCATTTACAATTCACAAGTTCAGCATATATGAGGATGCAGCTTACTACTTCCCTCAAAATCAACAAGTCTATTATCGTGACCTTGGCCAAAGTTTTAAAAATAAAAGAAAAATAAAAATAAAGGGTTTAGAGTTTCGGGTTACTTTAGAGTTTAGAGTTTACGGTTTTAGGGTTTAAGGTTTAGGGTTTAGGGTTTAGGGTTAGGGTTAGGTTTTACGGTTTAGGGTTTAGGGTTTAGGGTAAGAGTTTATGGGTTAGGGTTTAGGGTTTAGGGTTTAGGGTTTTAGGGTTTATGCTTTTACAGTTTAGGGTTAGGGTTTAGGGTTTAGGGTTTAGGGTTTGGAGTTTAGGGTTTAGGGTTTAGGGTTTAGGGTTTAGGGTTTAGGTTTAGTGTTTAGAGTTTTAGTGTTTATTTTTTTAGGCTTTAGGGTTTAGGGTTAGGGTTTAGGGTTTAGGGTTTAGCATTTAGGGTTGTAGGTTTAGGGTTTAGGATTTAGGGTTTAATGTTTTTTTATTTTAATTAAGTAAACTGATAGGTTTAGGTTTATTAAGTTTATCTAGTTTATTTTTATTTATTTTAGTTTATTTTAGTTTATTTTACTTTCTATTTTTATTTAGGTTTACTTTTTAATTTTATTTAGTTTAGTTTATTTATTTTAGATTTATTTATTTTTAGTTTATCTTTTAGGTTTAGTTTAGTTTATTTTTTAGTTGAGTTTTATTTTATTTTATTTTTTAGGTTTAGGTTTTATTTTTTTATTTTTTTAGGTTTAGGTTTTTTATTTATTTTTTTATGTTTTTAGGTATTTATAGGGTTTATTTTAGGTTTTATTTTTTAGTCTAGGTTTCGGTTTATTTTTATTTTTAATTTATTTTATTATATTTATTTTAGGTTTAATTTCACGTTTAGTTTATTTTAGGTTTAGGTTTATGTTTTATTTCTTTTAGTTTAATTTATTTTAGTTTAGGTTTAGGTTTATTTTATTTTTATTTTAGGTTTAGGTTTTTTTTAGTTTAGGGTTTAGGTTTTATTATTTTTTTAGGTTTATTTTTTAGCTTTAGGTTTTTATTTATTTTTTATTTTATTTTATTTTATTTTTATTTATTTTATTTTTTTATTTTATTTTATTTTACATTTAATTTTATTTTTTTATTTAGTTTTTTGTTAGTTTATTTTATTTTTAGTTTAGTTTAGGTTTTACTTATTTTATTTTAGTTTATTTTACTTTTATTTTATTTTATTTTAGGTTTAGATTTAGGTTTTAGTTTAGGTTTTATTTTATTTTATTTTATTATTTTCTTTATATTTTAGGTTTTCTATTTATTTGATTATATTATTTGATTTAGGTTTATGTATTTTATTTATTTTATTTTTAGGTTTTATTTAATTTAGGTTTAGGTTTTTAGGTTTTTAGGGTTTAAGGTTTAGGGTTTAGGGTTTAGGGTTTAGGATTTTAGGGTTTTGGGTTTTGGGTTTTGGGTTTTAGGGTTTAAAGTTTAGTATTTATTTTAGGGTTTAGGGTTTTCCCTTTAGGCTTTAGGGTTTAGTGTTTTTAAGGGTTTAGGTTTTAGGGTTAGTTTAGAGTTTAGAGTTTACAGTTTTAGGATTTAGGGTTTATGGTTTAGGGTTAGTTTAGAGTTTAGAGTTTACAATTTTAGGGTTTAGGTTTAGGATTTGGGATTTAGGCTTTAAGGTTTAGGGTTAGAGTTTAGGGTTTAAGTTTAGTTTAGTTTATATATTTTAGAGTTTGTTAGGTTTAGCATTTAGTTTAGAGTTTAAGGTTTAGAGTTTAGGTTTAATGTTTAGTAGAGCTTTAGGGTTTAGGGTTTTAAGTTTAGGTTTAGGAGGTTTAGGTTTGGGTTTAGGTTAGTTTAGGTTTGGGTTTTAGGTTTAGGTTTAGGTTTAGATTTAAGTTAGTTTAGACTTTAGGGTTTAAGCTTTTAGGGTTTAGAGTTTAGGGTTTAGGGTTTAGGGTTTAGTGTTAGGGTTAGTGTTTAGGGTTTAGGGTTTAGGGTTTAGGGTTAGTTTAAGGTTTAGGATTTAAGGTTTAGGATTTAGGGTTGCAGTATTAGGGTTGTAGGTTTATGGTTTAGGGTTTAGGGTTAGTTTTAGGGTTTAGGGTTTAAGGTTTAGGATTTAGGTTTTAAGATTTAGGGTTTTTTTAAAAACATTAAGTAAACTAGTAGGTTTAGGTATATTTAGTTTATTTTGTATATTATTTATTTATTTTAGTTTATTTTATTTTTTTTTAATTTTATTTAGTTTAGTTTATTTATTTGAGTTTAGGTTTTTTATTTTATTTTATTTTTTTAGGTTTAGGTTTAGGTTTTTTATTTTATTTATTTATGTTTTAGGTTGATTTTTAGGTTTTCTTTTTTAGTTTAAGTATAGGATTATTTTTAGTTTATTTTATTTTATTTAGTTTAGGGTTCAAGTTTAGTTTATTTTAGGTTTAGGTTTTATTTATTTTAGTTTAAGTTTAGGTTTATTTTATTTAGTTTAAGGCTTAGGTTTTATTTTTATTTAATTTTATGTTTTATTTTTAGGTTTATTTTTTAGGTTTAGGTTTCTATTTAGTCTTTATTTTATTTTATTTTTGGTTTATTTTAATTTTATTTTTCGTTTGGGTTTTATTTTATTTTATTTTTTTAGATTTATTATATTTTTTAGTTTAATCTTGGTTTTTATTTATTTTCTTTTAGTTTTATTTTTTATTTTTTTATTTTATTTTATTTTTCTTTAGTTTAGTTTATTTTTTATTTTATTTTTATTTAATTAGTTTATTTAGTTTAAGTTTAGGTTTTAGGTTTTAGGTTTTGGGTTTTAGGTTTTAGTTTTAGGTTTAGGGTTGTAGGTTTTAGGGTTTAGGGTTGTAGGTTTAGTTTAGGGTTTAGGGTTTAGGGTTTTAGGGTTTATGGTTTATGGTTTAGGGTTTAGGGTTAGTTTTAGGTTTAGGGTTTAGGGTTATGGTGTTTTTTATTTATTTTTATTTTTTTCTATTTAGGGTTTAGGGTTTATAGTTTAGGGTTTAGGGTTATAGGTTTAGGGTTTAGTTTAGGTTTAGGTTTAGTGTTTAGGGTTTAGTTTAGTGTTTTAGGTTTTGGGTTTTTTTTTTAAGTAAAGCTATAGGTTCAAGTTTATTTAGTTTATTTAGTTTATTTTTTTTTATTTATTTATTTATTTTTTATTTTATTTAAGTTTATTTTTTATTTTATTTCATTTGTTTATTTATTTTAGTTTATTTATTTTTTGCTTAGGTTTTATTTTAGTTTATTTTTTAGGTTTAGGTCTAGTTTATGCTTATTTTTTAGTTTAGTTTTATTTTTATTATATTTTTAGGTTTTGGTTTTATTTTTTATTTTTAGGTTCCGATTTAGGTTTTTATTTTATTTTTTAGATTTTGGTTTTAGGTTTTTATTTTAGGTTTATTTTTAGGTTTTATTTTTTTAGTTTAGGTTTAGGTTTATTTTTAATTTATTTTATTTTATTTAGTTTAGGGTTTAGGTTTAGTATATTTTAAGTTTAGGTTTAGTATATTTTAGGTTTAGGTATAGGTTTTATTTAGTTTAGGTTTAGGTTTTTAGGTTTTTATGGTTTAGGGTTTAGGGTTTAGGGTTTAGGGTTTAGAGTTTAGGGTTTATGGTTGTAAGATATTTAGGGTTTAGGGTTTAGGGTTTTATGGTTTAGGGTTTAGGGTTTAGGTTTAGGGTTTAGGTTTTAGGGTTTTGGGTTTTGGGTTTAGGGTTTTAGGGTTCAGGGTTGTAGGTTTAGGGTTTATGTTTAGTTTTATGGTTTAGGGTTGAGGTTTAGAGTTTGTTTTTTTTTTTTTTGTTTAAATTATGTAAACTGGTAGGTTTAGGTTTATTTAGTTTATTCAGTTTATTTTTATTTATTTTAGTTTATTTTAGTTTATTTTTTATTTTATTTAGTTTAGTTTATTTATTTTAGGTTTATTTTAGTTTAGGTTTTTATTTTTGCTTTTTTTTTTAGGTTTAGGTTTAGGTTTAGTTTATTTTTTAGTTTATTTTATTTTATTTTATTTTTTAGGTTTAGGTTTTATTTTTTATTTTTAGGTTTAGGTTTAGGTTTTTATTTTATTTTTTTAGGTTTAGGTTTTAGGTTTTTATTTTAGGTTTATTTTTAGGTTTTATTTATTAGTTTAGGTTTAGGTTTTGGTTTTATTAATTTTAGGTTTAGGTTCAGGTTTTATTTATTTTAGTTTAGTTTATTTTATTTTAGGTTTAGGTTTTTTTTATTATTTTAGGTTTAGCTATTTTTTTAGTTTGTGTTTAGGTATTATTTTTTATTTATTTTTAGGTTCTATATTTTTTTTATGTTTTAGGTTTAGGTTTTTATTTTATTTTTTTTTTATTTTATTTTAGGTTTATTTTATTTTTCTTTTAAGTTTAGTTTTTATTTTATTTAGGTTTTTTTTACTTTAATTTTGGTTTTTATTTATTTTATTTTATTTTAGTTTTTATTTTATATTTTATTTTCTTTTAGGTTTAGGTTTAGGTTTAGGTTTTAGTTTATGTTTTAATTTAATTTAATTTATTTTTTATTTTGGTTTAGGTTTTTTTATTTATTTTATTTTTAAGTTTTCTTTAGTTTAGGTTTAGGTTTTTAGCTTTTAGGGTTTAGGGTTTGGGTTTAGTTTAGGTTTAGGGTTTAGGGTTTAGGGTTTAGGGTTTAGGTTTGGGGTTTAGGGTTTAGGATTTTGGGTTTAGGTTTTAGGGTTTAGGGTTTTAGGGTTTAGTGTTTAGGGTTTAGGGTTTAGGGTTTAGGGTTTGGAGTTTTTAGGGTTTAGGGCCTAGGTTTTTTTTAATAGAGAATAAATTTAGATTCAACATTTCCCTTTTTGATTTTATCAACCAAGTAACCCCCTAAGTTTTCTAAGACACAAGTGACGATATGGATCAAAAATGAGCATGCATAGAGCAAATAAAAACCCATAAATAATTAGAATCGTCTCTAATGTAAAGACATAGTTCCATAAGCAATAGATCAGATTGGACATTCTTCAGTTTCTCTAGTTCCCATCAAAACCATCCCAGTCTCTCGAGTAGAGAGATTTACCATCATATCCCCGATCTCTCCCTTAGCCACCACCATGGCTGTAACCTCCATCGCTCCTCTCGCCTCCATAACTAGCACTGCTCCGACCACCACCTCCATATCCACTAGCATCGGATCCCCACCACACTGTGGTAACCACCTAGCCTCCACCTAGATCTAGACTAAGCAGTTGCGATGTTCAGCCATCAAGGTTCTGCCCATTCTTAGGGTTTAGGTTTAGGTCTAGGTTTATTAGGTTTTAAGGTTTAGGTTTATTTTTTAATTTATTTTGTTACTTTTGGTTTAGGTTTAGGATTTTGGGTTTATGGTTTAGGGTTTAGGGTTTAGGTTGTAGGTTTAGGGTTTATGGTTTGTTTAGGGTTTAGGGATTAGGATTTAGGGTTTAAGGTTTTTTTTAAAATTAAGTAAACTAGTAGGTTTAGGTTTATTTAGTATATTAAGTTTATTTTTTATGTTAGTTTACTTTATTTTTTATTTATATTTAGGTTTACTTTTTATTTTTATTTAGTTTAGTTTCTTTATTTTAGGTTTTATTTTAGTATATTTTTTAGGTTTAGGTTTATTTTTTAGTTGAATTTTTTTTTATTTTACTTTTTAGGTTTAGGTTTTATTTTTTATTTTTTGGTTTAGGTTTTGGTTTTTATTTCATTTTTTTAAGGTTTAGGTTTTTCATTTTTATAATAGGTTTTTTTTTTAAAGTTTAAATTTCTAGTTTAGGTTTAGGTTTATTTTTAGTTTGTTTTATTTTAGTTAGTTTAGGTTTAGGTTTAGGTTCAATTAATTTTAGGTTTAGGTTTAAGTTTTATGTATTTTAGTTTCATTTATTTTAATTTAAGTTTCAGTTTATTTTATTTTGTTTACTTTTATATTTATTTTAGTTTTAGGTTATTTTCTAGTTTAGGGTTTAGGTTTTATTTTTTTATTTATTTTTAGGTTTATTTTATAGGTTTAGATTTTTATTTAGTTCTTTTTTATTTTATTTTTATTTACATTTAGTTTTAATTTTATTTTGGTTTTTTATTCTAAGGTTTATTTTATTTTTTTAGTTTAGTTTAGGTTTTTATTTAATTTATTTATTTTAATTTTTTTTATTTTCTTTCATTTTAAGGTTTAGGTTTAGGTTTTAGTTTAGGTTTTACTTTATTTCATTTTATTATTTAGTTTAGGTTTAAGGTTTTATTTAGTTTAGTTTATTTTTTAAGTTTTAGGTTTAGTTTAGGTTTAAGTTAGGTTTAGGGTTTAGGGTTTTTAGGGTTATTTTAGGGTTTAGAGGTTTAAAGTTTAGGTTTTAGGTTTAAGTTTAGGGTTTAGGGTTTAGTGTTTAGGTTGGTTTAAGTTTAGGTTTAGGTTTTAGGTTTAGTTTAGGGTTTTTAGGTTAGGTTAGAGTTTAGGTTTAGGTTTAGTTTAGGTTTTTTGATTTAGGGTTTAGGTTGGTTTAGGGTTTTAGGTTTAGTTTAGGTTTTAGGGTTTAGTTTAGTTTAGTTTAGGTGTTTAGGTTTAGGGTTAGTTTTAGAGTTTATGGTTTAAGGTTTAGGGTTTAGGGTTAGTTTTAGAGTTTATGGTTTAAGGTTTAGGGTTTAGGGTTTAGGATTTGGGGTTTAGGGTTTAGGGTTATAGTGTTTAAGGTATTTTTTTTAAGTAAACTAGTATGTTTAGGTTTATTTAGTTTATTTTTATTTTAGCTTATTTTATTTTATATTATAATTTTGGTTTATTTTTTTTATTTATTTTTCTATAGGTTATTAATTTTAGGTTATTTATTTTAATTTAGGCTTTTTATTTTAGTTTATTTTGAGGTTTAGGTTTATGTTTATTTCTTAGTTTAGTTTTATTTTTATTTTACTTTTTAGGTTAGGTTTTATTTTTTATTTTAGGTTTCGGTGTAGGTTTTTATTTTATTTTTTTTTAAGTTTAGGTTTAGCTTTTTTATTTAGGTTTATTTTTAGGTATTATTTTTTAGTTTAGGTTTAGGTTTTTTTATTTTATTTATTTTAGGTTTAGGTTTTTTTTTAGTATAGGGTTTAGGTTTTATTTTTTATTTATTTTTAGGTGTTTTTAGGTTTATTTTTAAGGCTTGGTTTTTTATTTAATTTTTATTTTATTTTATATTAGGTTTTTCTTATTTTACATTTAGTTTTTATTTTATTTAGGTTTTTTATTTTTAGGTTTATTTTCTTTGTTAGTTTAGTTTAGGTTTTTTTTTTAATTTATTTTATTTAGTTTATATTTTTTATTTTATTTTATTTTAAGTTTAGGTTTAGGTTTAGGTTTTATTTTAAGTTTTTATTATATTTTATTTACTTATTTAATTAAGGTTTAGGTTTTTTTTTAATTTTTACCTTTTATTTAAGTTAGGTTTAGGTTTTTAGGTTTTTAGGTTTTAGGTTTAGGGTTTAAGGTTTAGGGTTTAGGGTTTAGGGTTTAAGATTGTATGTTTTAAGGTTTAGGGTTTAGAGTTTAGGGTTTAAGGTTTATGGTTATAGGTTTACGGTTTGGGGTTTAAGGTTTAGGGTTTATTTTAGGGTTAGAATTTTTTTATTTTTTTATTTCTTTTATTTTTTATTATTTTTTAAAATTAAGTAAACTAGTAGGTTTAGGTTTATTTAGTTTATTTTTTATTTATTTTAGTTTATTTTATTATTTATTTTTATTTAGGTTTATTTTATTTTCTTTTTTATTTAGTTTAGTTTGTTTATTTTAGGTTTTTTATTTTAGTTTATTTTTTAGGTTTAGGATTAGGTTTAGGTTTATTTTTTTAGTTTAGTTTTATTTTTATTTTATATTTTAGGTTTAGGTTTTATTTTTCATTTTTAGGTTTAGGTTTAGGTTTTTATTTTATTTTTTAGGTTTAAGTTTTAGATTTTTATTTTAAGTTTATTTTTAAATTTTATTTTTTAATTTAGGTTTAGGTTTATTTTTAGTTTATTTTATTATATTTTGATTAGGTTTAGGTTTAGTATTAGTTTATTTTAGGTCTAGGTTTAGGTTTTATTTATTTTAGTTTAGTTTATTTTAGTTTAGGTTTATGTTTATTTTATTTTTATATTTGGTTTTGGTTTTTGTTTTTAGTTTAGGGTTTAGGTTTTATTTTTATTTATTTTTAGGTTTTATTTTTTGGTTCATTTTTTAGGTTTAGGTTATTTATTTAGTTTTTATTTTATTTTATTTTTGTTTTATTTTTATTTTATTTTAGGTTTATTTTTTATTTTATTTAGGTTTTTTATATTTTATTTTAGTTTAGGTTTTTATTTATTTTATTTTAGTTTAGTTTTATTTTTTTATTTTATTTTCTTTTAGGCTTAGGTTTAGGTTTAGGTTTATGTTTTTATTTTATTTTGGTTTAAGTTTTTTTATTTATTTACTTTTTTATTTTATTTAGTTTAGGTTTACATTTTTAGCTTTTTAGGGTTTAGGGTTTAGGGTTAGTTTAAGGTTTATTATTTTAGGTTTAGGGTTTAGGGTTTAGGATTTAAAATTTAGGGTTTAGGGTTTCTGTTTGAGGTCTAGGGTTTTTAGGGTTTAGGTTTTATGTTTAGGGTTCAATTTTTAGTTTAGAGTTTAGGGTTTTTGGTTTATTTTTTTAACAGAGAACAAATTCATATTCAACATTTCTTCTTTTCAATTTCATCAACCAAGTAGCACACCAAGTTTTCTAAGACACAAGTGATGACATAGATAAAAAATGAGCATGCATGAAGCAAATCAAAACCACTAGATAACTAGAGCTGTCTCTATATAGACCGCAGTTCCATAGCAGTCAGAATGACCATTCTTTAGTTTCTCTAGTTCCCATGAACCTCCCAGGCCTCTCAGTGCTCCGAGATCCACCATCCCTTA